>PVLD010003904.1:12411-134227 GCA_004027595.1 Dinomys branickii
TCCCCTTCTCCCCTCTCCCCTCTTTTAGGAATTAGAGGCAGCTCTCCACAGAGATGATGTGGAGTTCATCAGTGACCTGATTGCCTGCCTGCTTCAGGGCTGCTACCAGCGAAGGGACATCACGTGAGTAATCCTGGTCTTCCTAAGTATTACTTGTCCAAGGAACCAATTAATCAGTCACAGTGATACTTCTTGTCGTTTATAAGGACCCAGAACCCATCATTAGCCAGTATGTAATAGTATAGTATGAAATAGTATAGAGCAAATATATAAAAATGGACTGTGCTCATTCTTTTCAATAATCTTTGACTTTATTTTATCTTCTCAAATCTGTATCATTTACTGTTAGTTACACTTGCTATCATATCCATGTGCAGAATTTCTTCCTTTTGTATCTTGGTACAATATTCTTCTTCTAATAACAGTGTTAAAAATACCGCCCCAAAAATTAAAACTAGCTTTTACAACATTGTTTTGCTATTTCGCTGATGCATGCAGGTCTTCTGTTCATATAACTGGTAGCAATAGCATAATTAACTTGGAGCCTGTGGGCTCACTTGCACCATAACTGCCAAGTAAACAGCTCTCCAGTGCCTTCAGATGTGTAGAGATTGTGTGCAGTATTATCTGTGTGTGCAAATAAAAGAGCTTCCTGATAACATCTGTTCCCTTGGTTTTGTTTGCTTTTGAGACAGGATCCCCCTATGTGTGGCCCAGACTGGCCTAGAACTCTTGGGCTCAAGTGATCCTCCTGCCTCAGCATCGTGGGTGGCTCGGACTACAGCAACGCCACCACACCCCACTTATTCCCATGACTTGATTCTGAAACCCATTTTCCATGTTGCTTTTCTATGCAGAACAAAATTACATGGTGCAAAAAGACCAGACACAGTGGAGTTCTCAGTCTCTGGGACCTCTGATGCCATGTGAGGATTGGAGTTGTTATAGTTTATGTTTCAGACTATTAGAGAAGGCATCTTGCCAGGCACAGCAGCACATGCCTATAACCCTCAGCTACTTGGGAGCCTGAAGTAGAAGGATTATAAATTCAAGGCTAGCCAGGGCAATTTAATGACCCCCTACCTCAGATTTTAAAAGGGCTGGGTATGTTGCTTAGTGGTAGAGTGCTTGCCTGGCATGTGCAAAATCCTAGATTCAATCCTCAGTTTTAGGCAGAAAGGAAGGGAAAGAGGGAAGAAAGAAGTGACATCCAGTCATTTAGGGTTGGGAAACTAGGCTGGCTGTTAACATACAGTAAATTTTCATACAAGGTGAGAAAAAGATGAACTAACTACTGTTATTCTTAGGGTGGAGATCTGCCCTTCTTAGGTGAGATTTACTGCTACCAGATGTGGTTACACCTGCCAAGCAGGAAGATGGACCTCAGGGTTGCGTCCAAGTGAGGGCTGTGATTCTTCGACTTAGGAATGTCAGAATCGCCGAAGGAGGGGCTGGGGGTATAGCTCAGCGGCATAAGCGCTTGCCTGGCAAGCGAAAAGTCCTGAGTTCGATCCCCGGTACCAAAAAAAAAAAAGAATCACCAAAGGGCTAGTGAAATGGTTGGTGTGCCCAGCATAGCTGGTGCAGTGAGGCGTGAGTTCCCTCTGGGATTTTGCCAGCTGAACAAGATGCCATTGATGCGGCACAAGGCCAGCCTTGAAGTACTGGATTTGAGATCCTCTGGCCTCATCTTCTCAAAGGACTAGGATTGCTGGCTTTGTTTTGTTTCCTGTATGTTGATTTGTGGGGTTTTTTTGTTTTGTTTTGTTTTGTTTTTGAGACAGAATCTTATATGTATTCCAGGCTGACCTTGAGTTCATGGTGTTCCTCCTGCCTCAGCCTCCTGAATGCTGGATTACAGGTTTATAAATCTGGGTAATGGACACTTAGGTTCTTGTTTTATTTTGTTTCAACATTTTTGGAGATTATTTCTCTATTTTACCCTATAATATAGAATTCAGATACAGAAATTGGGTTTGTCAGTGACATAGCTTTGCAACACTTCATAGTTACTGTCCTTGGAATTGTACTCCAGCCAGGGGATTTTATGGGCCTGTATCAATAGAAATCTTTAGGGATGTGAAACAAGCTGGTTGCTCTTGCGGCACCTTTCCCCCATTAGGAAGTAGTCTGGTGTTACTGAGCACTGGATGGAAAATCAAGATTTATGATTTGCTCTTAGCTATCAGAGTGAAGGTAAAGATTGAATCAAATTACTGTCTCAAACAGTGGTATATTTAAGCGTATAAAAATATCCTCCAGTGAATGCTCATAATATTTATATTTGGCACTGATTTATAACTTAGACTAATATGTGGTTCAGCATGGACTTCGCTTGCTTTCTTTTGGTTTCATTTGGAGTGGAAATTTATCATATTGTAAATTTAATTTTTCAGGGTGGTTTATCCAGCATTACATAATAGATTCTCTTATTAATGTCACTTAAAAATAAATAGTTTTTTGTTTGTTTGCTTTTGTACTGGGAATTGAACTCAGGACCTTGCATTTGCCAGGCAGGCACTATGCCACTGAGCTATATCTCTAGCACCTTATTTAGCGTTTCAGAATCTCAGTTCTCGTATATATGGAAACATTATTTGTCACTGGGTCCGGTGGCACATACATACCTATAAACCCAAGTATTCAGGAGGCTGAAGCAGGAGGCTTACGAGCTTAAGCCCAGGTTGGACAACTACTGAGAGTCTGTCTCAAAATAAAACGAATGGACTGAGTGTGTAGCTCAGTGGAAAGTGTTCATCTACCATCTTTGAGGTCCTTCAAGCATTAGCCGTCCTCCCATCCCCCCAAAAATTTATTTACCATTTTGAAAATTGCAGTATCTGATAAATGTATTCATTTGAACTTGTCTTAATAAGATGCAATTTAGATAAAATAAAACCACACAATATTAGTGTATATGGTAATGATTTTTGACAAATGAGTATGTTATGTTTCACCATCCTACTCATGAAAATAGATCATTTCAATGTACATTAAGTTTTGGCCTGTTTTAGAATTTTGTGTGAGGGTCACGGATATAACTTGGCAGCATAAGCATTTTCCTAGAATTTTGTGTGAATGGGATACAGAATAAAGTGAACTCTTAGCTAGGCAAGGTGGTGTACACCTGTAATCCCAGCACTCAGGAGGCTGAGGCAGGAGGATCATTGCGAGTTCGAGACCAGCCTGGGCTACAAAGTGAGCTCAAGGCCAGCCTGACTGACTGCATGGCGAGACCCTGTCTCAAGAAGACCAAGAAAAGAATTCTCATGTCCAGTTTCTTTCACTTGGCATACTATCTGTGAGATTCTTGTCTGGATTGCTGTTTGTTCTTTTGTGGGTGAGGGGAAGGAATGAAGTTGCATCTAGTGAAAAAATACATTGTGACTTTGTTTTTGAGACAGGGTCTCACTATGTAGTCCATGCTGGTCTTAAACTCACAGTGTAGCCCAAACTGATCTTTAATCACAGTAATCTTCTTGCCTCAGCCTCTGAGTGCTGGGTTTTTTTTTTTATGTGGCAGGGATACTAGGAATCAAACTCAGGACCGTGTGCTTGCCAGGCAAGCACTTCTGCATGCTGAGCTATATCCCCAGCCCAGTGCTGGGATTATATGTGCACCACCATGCACAGTTTACATTGCAACTTTTTATCTCTTCATTTCTTGATAGATAATTTGGGGGTGTTGTAAGGCTCATGAGACATTTGCATGCAGATTTTTGGGTGGACATGTTTTTATCTCCTCTGCGAATTACTGGGTCATACAATAAGAATGTTTAACAGGCTGGGCATGGTGGTACATGCCTGTAACTCCAGTATTCGGAAGGTTGGGGCAAAAAGATTGCCATGAATTTGAGCCCCACTTGAACTACATAGCGAGACCTTGTCTCAGAAAACAGACAGTCAGACAGGCAAACAAACAAACAATAAATAAAGTTAAGAAAGTGCCCCACTGGGCATGTTGGTACCTGCCTATAATGCCAGCATTCGGGAGGCTGAGGCAGGAGGATTGCTAGGAGTTTAAGGCCAGCCTGAACTGCATAGTAAAACCCTGTTGAGAGAGAGAGAAAACACCACACTATTTTCCACAGCATTTATGACATTTGTGTTCCCACTGGTAAAATAGAATAGTCTACTTACTCTTAGCCAACATTTACTATTTATAATTTTACTGATTATATTATGTTTAAAGCGGTAACTCATTTGTGGATTTAATACATATTTCCTTCATCAGTAATAGTATCAAGCATTTATTTGTCTAGTGGTTATTCATGTATCTGTGAAATGTTAGTTTTTTGCTTGTTTTAAATTAAAGGTGTTTGTCTGATATTTATTTAATTATTTGTTTGTTTATTTGTCTTTTTGAGACAGGGTCTTGCCATGCAGTTCAGGCTGTCCTTGAGCTCACTTTGTAGCCCAGGCTGGTCTTGAACTTTTAATAATCCTGCCCCAGCATCCTGAATGCTGGGATTACAGGCATGTGTTCCCATGCCCGGCTTGCATTTTCATATGAATTTTAAAATCAGTATTTTAACTTCTGTCCCAAAAAAGATTACTAGAAAGACTGGTCCACTTAAGTAATACTGAATTTTCCAATCCTTTGAATGCGATAAAAATCTGTCCATTTCACAGTCTTTATTTCAGCAATATTTTATAGATACCGGATAGAAGTATTTTGTATTTTAAAATAATATTGTCTGTAGAATTTATATCTGTATTTGCTAGCTTTTTGCAGCTGTTTTATATGAAATACTATTTTTATATGTATATTGACCTCACCGTCTTGGTGAATTTTTTTTAGTTGTACTGCTTTTGTAATTCTTGAGCATATTTTATGAATTCTGCAAATAAAAAGTTTTGTTTCTTCCATTCTTCCCATATCTTGGTACTTCTTGCTTTTGCCTTACTGTACTGGCTGACTTAGTACAGTATTGTTCCTGATAGTAACAGATGTATTTTTTGAGGATTTCTATGTACCTATTTATGAGGGTTGTTAGTCTGTAGTTGTATTTTGTAAATCCTTGTTATAGTTTGGGGTAGGGGTCTGAAAGTGACCCCTCTTTTTTTTCCTTGATAACTTGTGTAATTTCTTTTCTTGCACATTGGAAAGGTTTCACTGTTAAAAGCCTTTGGGTTTTATTGGCACTAAGTTTTATATTACTGATTTGCTTTCTTGAATAGATTAAAACTATTCACCTGTTCTGTGTATTAAATAATTTTTCATGTGCAGCATTTATTTTCAATTGATTTATTTCTTACAAGTTTTAAATTTATCCAGAATGCCATTCCGAATATTTTTATCTTTTTGGGTTGTTGTTTTGTTTTGTTTGAGACAAGGTCTCACTGTGTAATTTAGGCTTGCCTTGAGCTCACTGTGTAGCCCAGGCTGGTGTCAAACTGGTGGCAACCCTCCTGCCTCAGCCTCCCAACTGCTGGGATGAGAAGTGTGTACCACCTCACCTGGCCTTACCCTTTTTAATCTTTGTATGATTTGGACTCCTGATACATATTTGTCTCTCCCACTTTGTTCTTTCCAAACGCTTACCAACTTTTTAAATATTTAGTAAAGAAACAACCTTTTTACCTTCTTATTTTTCTTCATACTTTTTTTGCCTTTTTCTCTATTTTATAGATTTCTTACTTTTTCTATTTACTTTGGCTTTAACTTGCTCTTCTTTTTTCTGTCTTCCTAGAGTACTATTTTTCAATTTTTTTTTCTTTTCAAATATAGGCATTTAAAATAAATTTCCTGAAAGAAACCCTCTAAATTTCCTTCTAAATAGAGCATGTCTATATCCCACAAATTTTGGTGTTTTCATTATCATTTAAAATTTTTTGACTGGGTGTGGTGGCACATGCCTGTAATTCCAGCACTTGGAAGGCTGATAGTTGCGAGTTTGAGACCAGCCTGGGCTACCAAGTGAGCTCAAGGCCAGCCTAAAGTTCTAAAGTGTGTCACTGAGCTGGGTGTGGTGCACATGTTTATTATAATCCCAACTGAGGCTAGAAGATCAGGAGTTCAAGGCAAGAAAGACCCTGTCCCAAAACAAAAAAGCACTAATTTCTAGATAGCTTAGTGATTTCTAATTTGACTCGATGTATTCAGATAATGTATTTTGTGAGCCATGTGTGGCAGAACATGGCTGTAAACCTTAGGAGGCTGAGATGGGAAGATTACAAGTTTGAACCCAGCCTGGGCAATTTAGTGAGACCCTATCTGAAAATAAGAAAAAAACCTCTGGATTCAATTCCAGTACTCCCCTATATACATTTTAAAAGTATATTTATGTATACCCGGTCTCATTGATATTTTAATTTTTTGAAATTTAATGAGACTCATTGTATTCTCAGCATATGCCTTATCTTGGGAAACTTCTCATATGTACTTACAAATATATTGCTGTTTTTCTGTGTACTGTTGTGTAAAGCTCACTTCAGGTTGGTAGTATTGTTCAGATAGGACCTTATTGATTGATTGATTGATTGATTGATTGGTATTTTTGAGACAGAGCCTTACTATGCAGTTCAGGCTGGCTTTGAGCTCACTTTGTAGCCCCAGCTGGTCTTGAACTCGCAACGATCCTCCTGCCTCAGCCTCCTGAGTGTTGGGACTACAGGCATGTGCTGCCATCCCCAGCTTATGCTTTTGTCTACTTGGTCAATTACTAAGTGAAAAAGAGAGACCAAAACCTTTTATCTATGATTCTGAATTTTTTTTCTCACTTTAATTTTGCCAGTGTTTCATGTTTTCGATGCCTTGTTACTAGCTGACTGTATGCTGTGGTTATCTGTTCTCTGGTAATCTGCCCACTTATTCTATGATGCTGTATTCACATCTCTTTTTCCCATGTTAATGTAACTATTCGTGCTTTGTGGGCTTAGATGGGTGGAATCTTGCCTAGTGTACCTTAGGACTCCAGAGGTCAAATGTTCCTACCTTAGCCTCGCAAGTACCTGGAGCAGCAATAGGTCCTTGCAGAGGTGCCACCTTAATGGAATCAGTTATCTTCTGGTGCTGTGCTGTGCTGTGCTGTGCTGTGCTGTGCTGTGCTGTGCTGTGCTGTGCTTTGCTTTGCTTTGCTTTTTAAATGTTGAGGATCAATCAAACCCATGGTCTCAAGTGTGTTCCTAGTAACTAAGCTACAACCCTAGCCACTGTTCATCTTTCTTAGATTCACATTGCCTCTGCTGTATTGTTTTCTATCCTTCTAATAATTTTATTTTTATGTAGATAGCCTGTAGTGGGCTTTTGCCCATTTACTTGGTATTAATCCATTCTCTTTTAGTGTGGTTTTTTGCTATAGTCATTTTTCCACTTGTTTCGGGTTTTGAGTGTAAAATTGTACCACTCTGAGTACTAATTATAGAACATTTTTATTGTACACATTTGTAGTCACCCCCTGTTGACTTTAAACTCCCATTTGATTATTTGACTATTCAGTGTACTTCTTTTTTTGTGTTTTTGAGACAGAGTCTCACTGTGCAGTTCAGGCTGGCCTTGGGCTCACTTTGTAGCCCAGGCTGGTCTCAAACTCTCAATGATCCTCCTGCTTCAGCCTCCCGAGTGCTTGGATTACAGGTGTGCGCCACCATGCCCAGCAATTCAGGGTACTTCTTGAAGTGAAATCATACTATATATTATATATTACTTTGTGTGTCTGACTTCTTTCATCATCATTTTCAAGTTTCTTTAGTGCCGTAGCATGAATTATTACTTCATTCCTTTATAAGGTCAAATCTGTTGTATGGATATGTATTTAATTCATCAGTTCAAGAACATTTACAGTTTCTACTTTCGGGGCTGTTGTGAATTATGCTGCTTTGAACAATTGTGTGCAAGTTTTTTGTGTAGGTGTATATATGTTTGCATTTCTCTTGGGTATAAACCTCCTTGTGGAATGGCTCGATTAGATGGTAACTAACTTTTTGAGCAGATTGCCAAAATTTCTTGGGTAGCTATATAATTTTTTGTTCACACCTGCAATATGTGCAGGTTCCAGTTTCTCCACATCCCAATCAGCATTTGTCTTTCTGATACTTGATGTCACAAGGGTATGAAGTAGCACCAAGCTGTGGTTTTCATGGACGTTTCCCAAATGGTTGTTGAGTGTCTTTCCATGTGCTTCCTTATGGCTTCTGTTCCTCTGTTTACCTTTAGGTGCTTTCTTTCAGGCTGAATAATTCTTTTTAGGTGTATCGCTTCATTTCTTTGTACAATTTTTTTTGTGTGTGTGTTCATGTAAATGGGTAGAAAGCTGATATGTACCCTTGTGGTATCAAAGCTAATGAGAATTCTTATTGTTTCTCCTCAGAACTTAAACTTGATAGTACTTTACACATCTTACTTTACAAAAATAGTATTTAGGGTTCTATCTGGCTTCCATTAAAGATAGCCTTAATCATTTTAAAGATTGTTAAATGTTCATTTTTTTGTTACTCAACTTGAACACATGTAAAAATCTGTATTATATTTGTGTTTCTCTGTTAAAAGATAGGTTTTTCTGTTGGTTTTTACTTTAATCATATATTCCTATAGTTTGAAGTAGCCGTGAGTTTGACTATATCTTGGCTTTCCTGTTGATTTTGGGTATGTGGATGTGGTAGTTACTACAAACCTCTAGTGAAGAGCTATTATTTTAAATTTTTGGCCATGGTCTTTTCAGTCTTCAAATGTAAATACTGTATCATATTCAATGCAGGGCCTCATCCGTGTTAAGTGTCAAAGTTTCTTGCAGTCTTTGTACTTACCATTTTATTAGAACCCAAATCTATACCTCAATCTAGTGCTCATGTCTGATTCTGATGTGGTTTAACTGTATGTGTGTGTATATCTCACTTGCTCTACAAATGATTGTAGCAAAAAGTGTGTAATTTCATTGTTCGCGTAGCCTCCGTTCTGCGCTAAGCGTAGTGTTGTGCCTTAGACGCTCCTTAGACTTCTGTGAGTGCCCTTTCATGTCTCACACACACTTCAAAGAACTCAGCAGTCTTTTTCTATCTGTGATCTTACAAAACAGGTTACAGGTGTGAAACACTGTTCAGTTCCAGCCAGCAGAGGCTCCAGTTAAAACATAGCACTCAGCCCGTGCCACCCTTGGGCTTGTCTGTAGACATCGTTCTGGCTGCGATACACTCTGCCGGGTCTCTGAGAGATAACTCTGGGAGGGAGTGGGGAAGACGGGTGACGCAGCTTTTTATTTTCTCCTGACCATGACCTCTCTGTTGTAAGGAGCAGAGAGGTAACTAGGCGCTGGCCTCATCTCTTTCCACCCGTGGTACTCAGTAACAGCCACTGGTCTCTCCTGCTATTTTCATTTATATAAAATAAAGGAGAAAAGTGGATGGCTTAAGAGCACTTGGAACTTTTATCCTGCAACAGAGAAAGTAGATTTTTTTTCTCTGCTCAGAACTTTTTAGATGATTTGATCTTTTTACCATATGCAAATGAAATGTTTCATTATAATTCAGGATTTTGTTGTTGTTGTTGTTGTTGAGAGACAGTCTCACTTTGTAGTTCAGGCTGATCTTGAACTCCCTGTGTATCCCAGCCTGACCTCAAACTTGTGATTCTCCTGCCTCAGCCTCCTGAGTGCTACGGTTACAGTAGTATCCCACTGTAATTTCTTACCTTAAGTGTGAGCTGATGACATCATTGGAAGAGAATTGAGCTAAGTGTACAAGTAAAATCAGTGAGTGTTCCAATGATATAAACCCTGTAACTGCATTCTGGGATTTTAACAGAAGTCTAGAAATTTAAAAAGCATATTCAAGAACTGATGTGTATATCACTTTTTAGGAACATAGTGCTACCACTATGCAAATAGCAAAATTTGAAAAATTACATGCAAAACTCATTTATGCTCACATTTCTAGGTAAGAAAGTATAAGGTCATAGGTTCTGAAAGGGTTTGTATCTCCTATAGAAGATTAATGTGACAGTTATTTTTGTTTATTTTAAAGAGAAAACAGAACAAACACAAAGTCAAAAACTAAGCAAAAAGAATACAGAATTTTAAAACAAGGTGATAGGAAATTAAAAATAGTTGTTATATTACATATGTTATCTTTGAAGTAGTTGCTCAGGTCACCAGACATAAGCGTGCAAGGTAGATAAAACAATGAAACATTAACTGTTCCTTTCAGCAAACCAATAGAAATCAGTAGTAAAATTATCCCAGTTGTCTCATGTGTGTATATGTTGTGTGTGTGTGTGTGTATATGTATTCTCCTTTCCCCCATCCCAGTGCTCCTTCCTTTAAAAAATAAAGATAAACATAACAGTGAAACCTAGTATGAAAACAGGCTGTTAGGACAGTTACAATAGTTGATATGCTGTGTATTATTGTCTTCCTAGTATTTATTCAGAGTAAAGGGCATACGTAAGATATCTTGTTCATATAATATTAGCACAAACCTTTCTTTTTAATGAACTAAGAGAAACTTAAAACAGTCTTAACTATCTTGTATATATATATATATATATATATATATATATATATATATATTTCCTTTCTTTCCTATTCTCAATCAGTTTGGATTTCAGATCTTATTTATTTGTTTTTTCACATAGGGAGATAATACCATGTTTGCACATACAGGTCTTGATGTATTTCACTTATATTCTCGAATTATATCTATTTACCTATAAAAGATGACATTTTATCCTTTTTAATGGCTGGGTAGTGCTTCATTGCATTAAAAAATAATCTTTTTTATCCATTCTTCAGTTGATGGACATCTGGGTTGTTTCCAAGATTTAGCTATTACAAATTGTGATGCTGTAAACTTGGGTGCACATATCAATGTGGTATGATGATTTTAATTATTCTGGGAAAATACCCAGAAGGGGAATAACTGGCTCAATGGGACCTCCAATCCCAGTTTTTAAAGAAATCTCCACACTGATTTCCACAGTGCTTGCACCACTGTATACACCTACCAATAGTGGAAAAGGGTTCCTTTTTATCCAAAGCTCTTCCATCATCTGTTATCAGTTGATTTTTTTTTTTATGACAGCCATTCTTTTTGGGATGAGATGAAATGTCAGTATTGTTTTCATTTGCATCTCTTAGCGGAACCTTTTCTCATATATTTATTTGCCATTTGTATTTCTTCATCTGAGAAATGCCTATTCATCTCTGATGCACACTTTTGGGTTGGATCTTTGAATTTGAGGGGTCTGAGTTTTCTCAATTCTTTATATGTTCTGAATATAAGTCCTTTGTCTGTGGGACAACTGGCTATCTTTTTTTCCCACTCTGGGGGTTCTCTTTTCATTTTGTTACTGATCTCATGCAAGGTGAGATCCCATTTGTTCTTGGTGCTATTTCTCTTGCAGTCTGGATTTTGTTCATTGAGTCTCTGCCTATACCTCTGTCTTTGAGACTTCTGCCTACTTTCTCTTCCAGTAGATTTAGGGTTTCTATTTTAATGTTTAGATCCCTGATCCATTTTGACTTTAGTGCATGGTGATAGACATGAGTCTAGCTTTAGTCTTTGGCATGGGGAAAGCCAGTTTTTTCACACCTTTTTTTGTTTGTTTGTTTTTGTACTAGGATTCAAACTCAGGACCTTGTGCTTGTGAAGCAAGGTACTGTGCTGCAGAGCTATATCCCCAGCCCTTGCACCATTTATTAAAGAGACAGTCTTTCTTCCAGTGAACATGTTTGGCTCCTTTGTCAAAGATAACATGGCTGTATGTGTTTAGGGACGCATCTGCATGAAGTTCCACTGATCCTAAGGCTTGTTTTTTTGTCAATACTATGCTGATTTGGTCACTGTAGCTTTATAGTATAATTTCCGGTCTGGGATTGTGATGCCCCCCTGATTTGCCTTTGTTGTCCAGAATTGCATTTGCTATTCTAGGTCTTTTCTGGTTCCAAATGAATTCCAGGAATGTTTTCTGTAGGTCTGTTAATAGTATTTTCATTGGGATTGCATTTAATCTGTATAGAAGTTATGGGAGTGTGGTCATTTTCACTGTGTTGATTCTTCCTATCCAAGAACAAGAAATATCTTCCCATTTTCTGATATCCTCCTCAATGTCCTTTTTTAGGGTACTGTATCACTGTGTTTCATTTTTTTTTTTGGAAGTTACTGTGAAGGATATGCTTTCCCTGATTTCTCTCTCAGGGTATCACGTCATCTGCAAATAATGATAATTGAATTTCTTCCTTTCCTAGCCTTAGTCTTTATTTCTTGTTCTTATAAGAATAAGATTATGTGAAGAAGGAAAAAAACACAGATCCTTTTTTTTAGACACTGTCTTTGGCGGTTCAGGAAAAAAGTTATGGGTCACACTACCATGGTCTAACCACTCATTTGGTGAGACAGATTCCAGACACAGCCATTATGATGGCCACCTATGAATCGGTGGTCTGCCTACCCAGTGGATGGCAGCACAGGCTGCACGCTGCAAAAGAAGGAAGACCAAAAGATTATAGTAGGTCATGGAATATTGGAGCCAGCACAGTGGACAGAAAGAATAGTAGTTAGGGAACATACACCATAACTATGCTTAAGTGGAAGTTTGGTTAAGATAGCTACACCACATTACTTAGTCTTTCTGTAATGTGGAAAAACAACGACCTCTAAAGGAAAGGCCTTTGGAAGCACTCCTTTGTTAAAGTTGCCATTTTCTTTACCACGTCCACCGGATACAATTGTGTTTTATTGACCTATGACACTGAGATAATAGTGTTTATTCCATGAGCATTTTTCCAGTCTTCTAAACAAAGCCATCCTTAAATATATACTGTCTTGTAGCTATCCAAAAGTACTATTGACGTCAGTATATAACTTGTGACTTTCCATTCCTGTAATACTGTGAGATAACAACAATTGGTAGATCCTCAGTATTCCCATCTTGCTGAGATGGCTTGGCACAATATTTTAATTTAAGTATTTGGCACCAGTAATCACTATTTTTGACAACCAAGGAACTATAGTTTATATATCTTGTGTATTAAAATGTTTGAGTCTCTTCAGCTAATAGGTGCTTGATGTTTAGCATAATGTGGACTTGAAATTGTTACCATATAAAAGTCATAATACTTTGAAGGATATAACATTAACCAATAAAATATTGACTCTTGACCTAAAAAAATTTGTGTATAGTATTTAATTTTTTTTTTCTATTTTTATAGTGTTCAATTTCATCTTTAATTTCCTCTGTGACCTACTGGTTGTTCAGAAGGGTGTTGTTTAATATTCACGTGTTAATATATTTTGTGGTTTCCTTTGTTGTTGATTTACAGTTTCTTTGCACTATGGTCAAGTAGTATGCATGGAATGATTTCAGTTCCTCTACATTTACTTAAGCATGTTTTGTCAGCTAATATATGATCTATTTTGGAGAATGTCCCATGTGCAGCTAAGAAGGTGTATTCTGGTGTTTGGGGATGGAATACTCTGTAGACATCTACCAAGTTCATTTGTTCACAGGCTTGGTTTAATTCTAATATTTCTTTGTGGATTTTTTCTTTTATCTAGTTGATCCATCCATTTGTGAGAGTGGGGTATTAAATCCCCCAGTATAATTGTATTTGTGCTTATTTGGTTTTTCATGTCAGTTAAGATTTGTTTTACTGTGTTTGGTGCATAAATATTTATGATTGTTATCTCCTCTTCTTAGTATTTTCCCTTAACTAGTATGTAATGACCTTCTCTGTCTCTTTTGATCAGTTTAGGCTAAAAGTTTGCCCTGTCTGCAAACAGAATAGCTACTCCTGCTTTTTTCTGGGATCTTACGGCGTGGAGAATTGTCTTCCATCCTTTGACTTTTAGTCTGTGACTTTCTTTTTGGGTTAAATGTGTTTATTGAATGCAGCATATTGATGGCTCTTGCTTTTTGATCCATTTTGCCAATCTGTTTCTTTTGATTGGTGAGTTGAAACCATTTATGTTGATGGTTATAACTGACTTATATCGGCTGTTCTATTCCATGTTGTTTCCCTGTTGTTTTTTCCACCTTTCTGTTCTATTTAACTGCTTCTCTGCCTGATGGCTTGTTTCTATTGGTGTTCCTTGTATATGGTCTTCATTATCTCTTTCTAATATGTCTTTGAGAGCCTTCTGTAGAGCTGGTTGGTGATCATAAATTTCTTCAGTTGCTCCTTGTCATGGAAGTGTCTCATTTCTCCATGAAACTTAATTGTGCTGGATATGTCAGTCTGGGTTGAAGATTGTTTTCCATTAGGGCTTGAAGTGCTTCACCCCAAGCTCTTCTTGACTTGAGGATTTATTCTGATGGACTTCCCTTTATAGGTGATTTCTTTTCTCTAGCTGCTTTTGAAGTGGTGTGTGTGTGTGTGTGTGTGTGTGTGTGTGTGTGTGTTTTCTTGTATCAGGAATCGAACTCAGGACCTTGCACTTGCCAGGCAGGTGCTTGTGCCACTGACCTATATCCCCCTGCCCTCTAGCTGCTTTTAGTATTTTGTTCTCCTGTTGAATTTCTGGAATCTTGATTATTATATCCCTTGGTGTGGATTTGTTTTGATCATGCCTATTTGGAGTTCTGTATGCTTCACTTATTTGTATGTCAAATTCTTTATCCGTGTTTGGGAAGTTTTCTGCAATTATTTCTGTGAAGAAGTTTTTAATGGTTTTTGTGCTATCTCCAGCTTTCTGACTGATTCCAGACATTCTTTGTTGTTCAGTTTTGCTTTATCCTGTAGTTGTTGGATTGATTTTTTTTTTTTTTTTGTGGTCTCTTGTGACTTTTTTTTTTTTTTTTCCGGGACCGGGGATCGAACTCAGGGCCCTAGTGCTCAGCGGCAAGCACTTAGCCCACTGAGCTGTACCTCCAGCCCTCTTGTGACTTTTAAGATATCTTTCTTTTCTCATTTGCTAGTCAGGTTCCTGTCTTCTAGATCTGATATTCTCTCTGCCCCTTTATTTGATCTTTTGTCTGTACTTTCAGTGGAGTGTCTAATGTCCTCCATTTCTGTTTGGATCTGATTCACTGATTCCATTTCTTGTCCGTTTTTCATTTATGGTTTCCATTGTTTTCCTGAGCTCCTCTATTTGTTTATGTGTGTCTGCTTTAATGTCTTATTTTGATAGTGATTTCTTTTTACACCTTTGTACTTTACACCTTTTTACACCTTTCTACTTTATTTTGTTTTCTGTGTTGATGCTTCTAGTCTTCTAATATTAGATGACCTTACTCACTGATGTCAAGGCTTTTTTAGGAGGTCTCTGTTCCTCCAGATGTCTCTTCTTGCTAGAACGACAGTCTTGGGGCAGAGGTGGGGACATTGGGCTCATTCCACTGGTACCACCTTCACCCTTGCCACCAGAACTCCCATTCCGGAGAATGGAGGGGACACAAGGTGCAGGCTCACTCTCCTTCCACTGGCACTGCCTTCCCCTTCCCTCCAGAACTGCCGTTCTGGAGAACAGAGGGGACACAGGGTGCAGACTTACTCTCCTTCCACTGTCACTGTCAACCCAGAGCAAACTGCCTTTTTTTTTTCTTTTTTTTTTTTTGGCCTTTTTGAGGCGGGGTCTCGCTGTACAGTTCAGGCTGGCCTTGTGCTCACTTTTGCAACGATCCTCCTGCCTCAGCCTCCCAAGTGCTGGGATTATAGGCATGCACCACCATGCCTGGCTGTGCCAGTGAATTTTTAACTGTACTTCATTGAGACTCCTGGAGAGAGATTGGATCCTGAGGGGATGGTGCTATCAGCGCATGGACCTACCGACACTTACAACTGAAATGCTGTTGGAGCGGAATCGCTGTGGGTGTGCCTTTAAGAGGACACCACTGGATCTTAAGTGGTGCTGTTTCCCTGCTTTCTGCTTCCTGGACACTACAAAGTACATGAGCATCTTTACTCCACCACTCCCTTCTACCACGTTTCTGTTTTGGAGCCAGCTAACTCTGGACTGAAATCTCTAAAAGTTTTATGGGTGCTGGGTTGTTTTTTTTTTTTCCCTGGTGTTAAGAATGCTAATACAGTACAGTTAAGAACCACTGAGTAGAAAGGACTGATCTAATAGTTAGGTTCCTGAAACCTTGAAATTTGAAATAAGTCAGGATATTCCCTTTGAAAGTTTTCCTGTCCTATCACATATGGTGGTACACCCCTGTAATCTCAGGACTGAGGCAGGAAGAGCTCCATGAGCTCAAGGCCAACCTGGGCTACATAGCGAGTTCAAGGCCATCCTGAGCTACATAGTGAGATCCTGTCTCACTCTCCCTACAAAAAAGCAAGTTTTCCCCTCCTTAATTTTTTGACGTTTAAAAGAAAGAGGTATAGCCAGATATGATAGCATAAACCTAGAAAACCACCACAGTGGGAGGCTGAGGCAGAAGGATCACAAGGTGAATCCCAGCTTGAATAATTTAGCAAAACATGCACACAAAGGTATAAATTTATTGTATGTATAAAGAATTGAATTTGTGTTGCATGGTAAGCTCTCAAGTACCTATTGGTTACGGTGCTGTAGAAGTACCTTAAAAAATGTTTTGCGCAAAATGATGTGATTGAAACTTGGTAGGGGATAGGGGATATAGGTAGCTCAGTGGCACCAGCGCCTACCTGGCAAGCACAATGTCCTGAGTTCAATTCCTGGTACAAAAAAAAGGAAGGAGGGAGGGAAGGAGAGGAAAGGGAGGGAAGAAAGACGGGAGGGGAGGGAGGGAAGGAGGGAGGGAGGGAAGGAAAAGAAACTAACTGGGTAGGATAATAGTGCTATTGGAAAGAATGTCAAATGCAGAATGGTTTGAGTTTAGTAGGGGCTTCCAGACAGGTGTTAATAGCACAGAGAACAGCATTATCAATACAGTTTACCCAACCTGCATGCTTGTGCTTGGTGCCCTGCTCTCTAGAGTCAGAGAGGTTGCCATCCTGACCCAGCCGGTCTTCCATAGCAGCCTTCAGGGAAGCTGCCATTCCAGTGATCTCCATGTCACAGATTCAGTGTTGTACTTTTCTGCAGGAAAAACTAGCCTTGTTGTTAGGGGAAGCTGGTATAGGTTTGTATTTTGTCTGGTTTTTGCAGTGCTGGATGTGCAACTCAGAATTTCTCATACACCACTGAACTGAACCCCCAGCTTTAGAAATTCTTGGGAGCATGGGGAATGTAAAGAGATCCAGTACCAAGGGGTCCTGTCATCTTCACATTCTTAGCATCTCAAAAACAATTTTTAAAGAACAGCCTTTTTAGTTTCTAAGTTGAGCACAGTCACACTGCCTGGCTTTTACCATAGCCAGTTGGAAGTCTGCCTGGTCTGTTACTCCTGCAGCGGCTTTTCAGGCGGGGGGAGACATGCAGCCAGTTCATTGCTTGAGGGCTCGAGCAAGCACTAATGTACCAGCACCCATGTGCGAGCTGTCAGATTGAGAGCGCTTTGGGGTTACAGGGTTGTTATGCTGCATCCTATTAGGGTGCATGCTCTCATTTTCCCAGTGCGTGATGGTAGTACTTGTAACAAAGAAGTCACTTCTTTTTGTAAAAGCAAAGTGTCTAATCATTTGCCAAAATTTCCTTAATTTTTTTCCATGAACTTTTTTTTTTTTTTTTTTTTTTTTTACTTTTACAGATATAACTAATTTTCCTTTTCTCCTCCGTTGTCCTCTTCTCTCCTCCTGCCTCCCCTCCTGTCCCTTCCCCTCTCCTCTTTTGACTATGTAGCCCAGGCTGTCCTCAAACTTGTCATGATCCTACTGCCTCATTCTCCCACGAGCTGGGATTACAGGCGTCCAGTACCATGCCTGGCTAACTACCATATATTTTGTCAGTTTGGTACATACCTCTTTTTTAAATGATTCTGAAAATTTCTTTAATCTTTGCTTATTAGTAAGGAATAAACTTTCTCATCAAGCATAAGGTAATTTTATCCAGATCAACAGAGCTTAATAATAACCATATAACAAATAACAGTTTATTATATGCAAGGCACATTCAGGCACTAATCAAAATCTAGTTATAAGATTGCCAAAGTCTAGCCAAGAAAAAATGTAAGTTACTATCATGCTGTCCTAAATATTTTCTGTAGAGAACCTGCTTTCAAGTTTTATGTATTTAGGCATGGTGGCATACACCTGTAGTTGGAGCTGCTCGTGTGGTGCAGGTTGCAGTATTACTTGAGTCCAGGAGCTTGAGAGCAACCTGGGCAACATAATGAGACTTTACCTCTTTAAAGCTTCCTTGAATACAATATTGTTCTGTGTAGAGTAGCTGCTTCTGTTCTACCTTTGTTAGGTAGACTGTGATTTTATGTGTGTGGCTTCTAAGCAGTGGACTCAGTTTTGAACTGGGTATCCATATGAACTGTATAGTCTTCCTAATTGTATGAGCAAAAGGTGAGGCTCTTGTCCCACTTCACAGTTTATGCCACTCATTATTGAAACTTGGACCTATTTGTTCAGGATGTACTGTGTTTAAAATAAAACAACGTGTCCTGTATAAACTCTATACTTCTCTTCTTTGGAATTTGACAAGATACAGTGTCCATAGATATTCTAATATATAAAGCTTCAATGAAGGGCTTTCTCTGTTTTGTAAGTTCATCAGTTGTCAGACTGTCCTCATTTCATATTCACAAGCTTTTGTGTTCGGGCATTGGACTAGGCCTCAGACGTTTCACAGCTATCTGGAAGACATCATCAACTATCGCTGGGAGCTGGAGGAAGGGAAGCCCAATCCTCTGAGGGAAGCCAGTTTCCAGGACCTGCCCCTGCGCACCCGGGTGGAGATCCTACACCGCCTCTGTGACTACCGGCTGGATGCAGATGATGTCTTCGATCTTCTCAAGGTTTTTCACTGTGACCCTTTCTGTAGAGCAGTATGTAGCCAGCAGTCAGGGATATGTCAGAATGGGAAATCCAAAGATACTGAGAAAGGCCCGAGTTTGGCTTTGAGTTCTTTATTAACAGTGACACTTGATAAAGCTATGACCAGAGAACCAAGGGAATGCAAGACATACAGTGCTGGGTGCAGTAGCGCATGTCTGTAATCCCATTACTCAGGAGGCTGAGGCAGAGGATCACTGCCAGTTCAAACCCAGCCTGGGCTACATAGCAAGTTCAAGGCAAGTCTGAACTTTGTGGTGAGACCCTGTCTCAAAACAGAACAAAACAAAACAAAATTATATGTATCTATAGCAGTGTGTTATTTCAGTTTGATTTCCAGTTGGTGTTTTGTATCCTCCCACGCGCTTAGTCCCAGCAGACAGGAATGAATAAGCAGAGACACCTATTTGTTCTCTTGTTGTCACATGAAACTACAACTAACCTGGCCACTGAATTGTATTTCCTAAGGCGTGAATTTGATTGAGCATAGTTGAAATATTTGTTGAAAACGCCAGATTTGAAACCATGTATGCTAGTAATCTTCTATACACATTTTATAAAATATGTTGATCAGAGATATGGAAACCCCCTTTCTCCCTCTCATTCTGATACCTGTCTTAGAAGCATGTTGCAGAAAGAGCGTATGGGTTTGTGCTTTCATGAATAGGAAGGCCAGAGTCTAATTGTGCTCAATCATAAATGGTTAAGTGTGTTTCGACTTTGCAGTCCAGCTGCACATGTAGATGCATTGTAACACATCATTGTGTATGTTGCTAAGGACTTGATGCAGTGGGAAGGTCAGTACAAGTCAGGCCCTGGGGAAATTGGAAGCTGTCTTGCTGGATCTCCACTGGACTGAAAGGTTCTATGAGTGATGATAGGCTAAAGTAGAGAGCCACACAAGCCCAAGCCTTCCCAACATCTGGTTCTGCTGGGTTGTAATTGTCCCCTTTTTCACGGGTGCGCACATGAAGTGACGCTGTACCAAATATGTGAAGTGTATATCAGAATTCCTTCTGGTTTGTCTTACAGTGAAGTAGAAATAGAGGAGTAGGGAACATTTGAAATAGCTCCCTATCTTGTTCCTTAGAGTAGATAGCCCTTATCATTCTTTCATATGCCCTCATCAAAAATTAACATATTTGGGATGCTTTAATCACTTACCAGTCCAGTTATTTAAATACAGGACAACCAAAAATTGCTTATTGCTGTTTATTTTTAAAAGAAAATACAGATTTGGTTCTCATCCAACTCAGTTGCAATCAGAATTGTGGAAAGTATTCGAATCATCGTTTTACTTTTTTCACGTTTTATTTTGTTTCTCATATCGTAATACCCTTTTCCCTGCTGTACCTAGGGTCTGGATGCAGATAGTCTCCGCGTGGAACCTCTGGGGGAAGACAGTTCTGGGGCCCTCTACTGGTATTTCTATGGAACACGAATGTACAAAGAGGACCCTGTGCAAGGGCGGTCCAATGGAGAGCTCTCCTTGAGCAGGTAAAGTCTGTGTGGTCAGGGCTGATTGCTACTGTATATTTATTTATTTTTTTTTCCGGTACCGGGGATCGAACTCAGGATCTTGCACTTGCCAGGCAAGCGCTTACACCACTGAGCTATACCCCCAGCCCCCTAAAACTTTCTTTTTTTTTTTTTTTTTTTTTTTTGGCGGTACTGGGGATCGAACTCAGGACGCTGCGCTTGCTAGGCAGGCGCTTATTCCACTGAGCTATATCCCCAGCCCCATGATTGCTACTGTATAAAATAACACTACAATTAAATGAACTAAAATATATTTATACAATATATATAAACCTATTTGTACAATACATATTTTTCCTAAGGAAGGAATTAACTGTGTTGACATGCCTGCAAAGAAACAGTAAGAAGTTCCAGTATTTCATAGAAAAAATAAAAAGGGATTACTCTGTCTAGCCTTTGCCACAAGGCCATGGTGAAATAGTCTTCTTTTGTAAAACATTAAGAGATTCCTGAGGCACACTGCTACCTTACCACAGACTATTTTATATACCTTTCCAGCAGTATAAGCATTTGACTGGATAACAGTTTTCATCTTTCATAGGAAATCCTTTGCTCCTTTTTCCTACTGGAGTTGATAATCTGCTTTATGAACCTTAGGATCCACCAGTTTAAAGCCAGAAAACCTTAAATGATGCCAGACATATAAGCCTTATTCAGTGTTGCCTAAGTGGAGAGGAAGCCTCACGTCTTGGCACCTAGAGTGATGCTTGTTTCAGTGTGTTTCTAGAGTTCCTTGGTGCTAGGAGCAGTCCTATTAGTGTTAGATCTCACTTTCTTTTCTCGTCATACTTTAACGTTGTAAAATGTCAGTTTCCCTTGTTGGTACATCACATTCCTTGTCTGTGCTTTCCCCTGCTCTTTTTGTGTGCCTCCTGCACTTAATTTGGGCACTTCTTGGCCAGAAACAATATGTTTAATTACTGATACAAGTCATATGGAACTCATCGATCTGTGTGAGAATGTTTAAGTTTAATGACACTATTTCTTAGGGAAAGTGAAGGACAAAAGAGTGTCTCAAATGTTCCTGGAAAAACAGGAAAAAGAAGAGGAAGACCCCCCAAACGGAAGAAACTACAGGAGGAGATGATAACAAGGTAAGAAAACCTTGTTAATCTGTGGTTTTAGGTCCTTATGCTGTTAATTCACCGTTACAGTTTCACTGTTCCTTCTTGTGTGATTTTTTTCCTTGTGTCATGGGAAGGACATTTGTGTGTTGCTTAGGTTGTGGGTTCATGAGTCAGGATCATTGCACAATTGTCTTATGTTCCCTAAGGGGCTGAGACGGGCTGGTTGCAAGATGTCTGACAAGTTACCTGCCATTCCTAAACTATTCTATTACCAAGGCAGTGATCAGGATTGTAACAAAATGAAAACCATGCTTGACCCACAGTAAATGTTCAATAAACACTTGTACTTCATATTTTAAAATTTGTTAGACCACACATATTTTTGCAGGAAGGAGGAATAAATCCATTTATGTTAAGGATTGAAATTTTTTAATTTTTGCGCGAAATTTGTGTATGTTACCTAGAAAAATTTAAGGAACAAGAATTTGAAGGAAATGCATTTCATTATGTTCTGTTGTTATGGGCATTCCAAAAATGGATCACTATGTATTGAAGGGTTAATTATGTGGTTAAAAGTTGACTAAATAGCATTTTAATAGAACTATATGTCATACCATATCTGAATTTAGGTGTTAATTCTTTTCAAGGAAAAATTTGTCACTACTCATACCCAAACATGCTTTATTTTGTGTAGAATACAATTTCTTCCCATAAAAGGGTAATATCTTAATTTTCTTTTGTTCCTTTTTTTCTTTTTTTTCTTTTTTTTCCGGTACCGGGGATCGAACTCAGGGCCTTAGTGCTTAGCGGGCAAGCACTTACACCACTGAGCTGTACCTCCAGCCCTTAATTTTCTTTTGTACCAGGAATCATACTCAGGATTTTCACTTGCCAGGCAGCCACTGTGCTGCTGAGTTATATCCCCAGCCCCTTAAAATATTTTCTTAATTTTTAGTTTTATATTTAACTTTGGCAAAGTAGACTCTTGCACTGGGGAAATTTTCCTTTTTGGGCGAGTACATCATCTGAATCTTGAGTATTACAATATGACCTATACTGTGTAAACATTTTTTTTATTTAAGGATATTATCTGTCTTTATAAACCTATGCTAGTAAAGCCGTGTTCTTAAAATTTCTACTAATGAAAGGGCTTCTTCTCGCTGCCTAGATTAGGCCAACTTTGTTGATGCTTTTTAACCAGAAAGAGATATTTCTAGGAAATCAGATTATGAATAGATAAGTTAGAAGTTCATTTAATTTAATGTTTAACCTTGCACAGATTCAACTAGATTGCAGCTACCTCCTCAGCAGTGTGTTTGTGAGAAATGTCCTGTACTCACTTGAGTTTTATATAGGCAATATCTGTTTTTGAATTTTGTCAGTGACCCACGTGCCCTTTTCTATTTAGGAAGCTGTTTTATACCTATTCCGTTACTCTTGCTTGCATCAGTAACTGGAGTATCTGCATGTGCAATGTAGAATCACCATATGCGCAGATGGACTTGTGCTACCCTCTGCTGGTGGTTTAATACGTTTAGAGCTGGGTCTATGGAACAATATTGAAATATTTGTAAACTAAATGAAATTTATTTCAAATGTAAGTGTTCATCTAATCAAAAAATATTAAGTACACTATCTACCTTGGAAGTGCCCAGTGGCCACCCATACCTTAGGCCTTCCTGATCAGAGAGTTGCTGATAAAGAACATTTCATTTCAGAGATGTAACAAATATTGTACTGCATTAAATATTTAAAAACAATCAATGCCAGGTGTGGTGGCACACACCCGTAATCCCAGAATTTGGGAGGCTGAGGCAGGAGAATTGTTGAATTTGAGACCAGCCTGGGCTACAAAGTAAAGTCAAGGCCAGCCTGAACTGCAGAGTGAGACCCTATACAAAATAAATAAATAAATAAAAGGAGAGAAAAGAATCAAGTCCGCAGAGTGTTCCTTTTTATTTTAGGGATACATTTGACAGAGACAGTATTATTTAACACTATAGATCATTTTATAATTTATTCCCAGTATTCCTGTGAGCTAGGATTATTTATTTATTTTTGTTTTTGTGAGGCAGGCTCTTGCTCTGTCGTTGAGACTGGCTTTGAACTCATGGCAGTCCTCCTGCCTCAGCCTCCTAAGTACTGAGGTCACAAGTATGTGCCACCACTCCTGGCCCTAGGAATTTTTTAATAGTCCCATTTATAGCAAAGTTAACTACATTATGAAATCACATTGTCAGTAGCAAATCAGGAACAGAGGCTTTCCAACTTCACTACCTGTATTACTGGCTTCTCCCTTAAGTAAATAAAATAAGCATATGTCCAAGTATATCTGTCAATCAGAGAGGTGGGCATTGAGATCCTTGGCTCTTTTTTCTTGGCTTTTAATTACTAACATACAGCTCATCTGTTTGCTTCCCTAAAGGTTTTAAGAGTTACCTTCATAGGCATTAATGTTATTGCCATAACCCTGGGTACACCCATATGTTGTTATTTCTGCTGTAGGGATGAGACGACATCTAGGTGTTCATTTATTTCATGGAATCTTTTCTTTTCCCAGCTTCACTCTCTTTACATACACTCTTGTCTCCATTACATTTATTGGATTTACATTCGCGGGAGCATACAGAGCAGTGTTAGACATGTATTTGTTTTTTGTTTGTTTGTTTGGTACCGGGAATTAAACTCAAGACCTTGTGCTTGCCAGGCAGGAGGTACACTGCTGCACTGTATCCCCAGCTCACGTATCTGTGTTTTAATTACTGCCTCCTTTCCCTGTGTTTCAGTGAGAAGCAGGAAGAAAGCTCCTTGGCACCTGAGCCACAGAAAAGAAATGGTAATGATCTTTTTTGGCATTTAGAAAGGATTAAGTGAACATGATGCATTTATATTATGATGGTGACTGTCTTTTTTCCAGAATCATACAAAGTAGTTAGGGTCATTGTAATAGCCATAGAACTAGCCTTCCTCCCCTTCTCCAATTTGCCATTCTTTATACTTTGTCTAATGCACTGTCTCCATCTGATGCACAGTGTAAGATTAAGGTTAGGTCTGCCAGGCGTGCTGGCACATGCCTGTAATCCCAGCGCTCTGGGAGATAGAGGCAGGAGAATCAAAGTTTGAACCTAGCCTGGACAGTTTAGCAACTTAGCAGGATGCTGTGTCAAAAGACAAAAAGGCAGCTAGGTGTGGTACACACCTGTAATCCCAGCACTTGGGAGACTGAGGCGGGAGAATCCGTGTGTGTTTGAGACCAGCCTGGGCTACATAGTGAGCTTCAGGCCAACCTGAATTGCATAGTGAAGCCCTGTCTCAAAAGAAAATTACCATTCAAAAAATAAAAAAACCTTAGAATGTAGCTCAGTATGAACCTCCTCAATTCAATCTCTAGTATTATGAATAGCGGGAGATTATTAGCACTAGGTCTGTTCTTGAGTGCCCTGTTAGTTAGCACAGTGAAATAGCCACCCAAACAAACATTTGAGTGAGTGGGCAACTTCTCAGGGTTTTTTTTTTTTAATGACATAGTAATTTCTTACCTAGATTTTATTTCTGTAATTAAAATAGCTGAAGTTTAGACATGGGATCAGTTTACGGTATCATGATACAAATAAGACATAAATTTCTGCAAAGGCTCAAACTCAAGTATTTCTCTAGAAAAGGATATAAATACATGTAAGCATTTCTAGGATATTAAAATCTTATAAAAGTTACAGTAGTTCTTATATTGCTTCTAGGCATTTTTTTCAGTTGTAAACAGTAATAATAACAACAGGAAAATCAAAAGTATACAATACCAAACTTTAAAAAGTAGTATATCTTGCCAGACAGTAGTTCATGTCTGTAATCCCAGTACTGGGAGCCTCAGGCAGGAGGATCTGCTGGAGGATACCTGGAAGTACATTAGCAGGATCCTATCTCAAAACTGAAAAAGAAGCCAGGCCTGGTGGCATACACCTGTAATGCCAGCACTCGGGAGGCTGAGGCAGGAGGCTCGTCATGAGTTCAAGGCCAGCCTGGGCTACAAAGTGACTTCAATACCAGCCTGACATGCATAATGACACCCTGTCTCAAAAAGACAAAAAAAAAAAAGGAGAGAGAAAGAGAAAGTAATACACTTTTTTTCCCACTTTTGATCTAGTCATGATCCAGGGCACAGAAAGTATTGAGAGTATATAGGGAGGAAAAGAGTTGTACTAGAATCTATTGTAATGAATGTGTCTCTATATTTTGTAGGGTCCCAAGGGCCAGGCCAAGGCACTTGGTGGCTTCTTTGCCAAACTGAAGAAGAGTGGCGACAGGTCACTGAGAGTTTTCGAGAAAGGACATCACTTCGAGAAAGGCAGCTCTATAAGCTCCTCAGTGAGGATTTCCTGCCTGAGATCTGCAACATGATCGCTCAGAAGGTATGCGGACACAGGCAGCACTGGCCTTGCTGTCTGTTACGTGCCCAGCACTGTAGTGATTAGGACTTGTGAATATATTCCAGTGTCCTGGAAGTGGTACAGGCTGTCACCCTCTCTGAACTGGAGTGCTCACGTGGGCTCTCTTGCTATCCTCCTTCACTGTGGGTTTTATAATGTTCTCCTCACCCCGAAGAAGTCCTCTGTGCCCACCAGCTAGTGCTTATAGTCGTGGCTTTTCACAGCCTGGAACTGCTTGCCTGTAGTGTGTTTGCCCAGAGGCACACCCTGAGTCTACTAGGTGTTCTCCTGTCACCTTGTAAAGTCCTGTATATAATACTTGCCTAGTTTTTTAATTTTGTTTTTAAACAAAAATCATTCTTATGGATCTGTCTCTTCCACTGAGCACACCAGATTTTCTTTAAACTGTGCCCTGCTTTTCCATGACATGTGCAAGTCTGCCTCAGCTTTCTTCCTTACCCTTCCACTACTACTCTCAAAAGCCATATGCAAGTTTACTGTCTCCAGGAACTGTCCGTTTAACCTTAAGATTTTCTCCCTACCGTGTCTCCTCAAGCTTTCCTTTATGTCTTCGTAAGTTTGAGCTTCTTCAGTCCACGTGCTATGTCTTACTCTTCTTTGTAACCCTGCCCCCAACACTTAATCTAATCTGCTGATGAATGTAGAGTGTCCAGCAATCTGATTACCTGCCTCTGTGCGTGCAGCTTTGAAAGGACATCCAGGCAGGGACCATAAGAGCGGGTGTGCTCCACCATACCCATACCTGGCTATGTTTGCTTTCCTTCTGATGATACTCAACCTAACTTCTGGTGGGTAATTCAAAAAGAAAAAAACTTCAAGGCATGAAACTGATGATTTTCATGAAAATGTTCAAGAATAGGTTTCTTGTAGGAGAAAAAAATTAAAACTTAAATATAATTTTTAATAACCATGAAATTAGAAACCAGGAAAAGGATAGATTTGGTATTTTGAGGAGGTTTTTTTTGGTACCAGGAATTGAACTCAGGACCTGGTGCTCCCCAGGCAGGCACTTATGCCACTGAGCTATATCCCCAGCTTAGACTTGGTATTTTGAAAGATACACAGTGCTCTTACTATGAAAACTTCAATAAAATAAAAGTATTAATGAGGAAAAAAAGCAAGAGAATCTAAATTCTAAAGTAAAAACCTTAGCAAGTCAATAATTAGAGAAATACTTTAACAAGAAGATACCATCAAAACCCCAGAATGGATGGGGAATGTAGCTGGTATAGAACACTTGTCAAGGCCTGTATTCCATCTACAGCACCACAAAACAAGAGTTACTTGGATGTATTCACGAGGTAAAATTTTCTAAGCCTTCAAAGAATAGATAATTTGCCAGCAGGGGACAGTGGCACATGCCTGTTACTCCAGCACTCTAAAAGCTGAGGCAGGGGAACTTGGGCAGTGTAGTCATTTAGCAAAACCTTGTCTCAGCATAAAACATTTTTAAAAAGGGTTGGAGCTATAGCTCAGTGTGAAGGCTTAGCATTCAATCCCCAGTTACTGCCACTACCCCTCCCAATAAAAAGACCAGATAATTTTTAAATATTTCAAAAATGAAATGTTTGTGATGTAGCTCAGTGGTAGAGCACCGGCATGGCATGTATAAAGCCCTGGTTTTGACACGTAGCACTACAAAATCAAAAACAAAACAGAATAGACAAATGAAGGAGGAAAACATTTGAAAGTGCCTTGATCATTTAGACTTAAGTATCTTAAAATCAAGTGCATTATTGTCAGTAATATGTATGTCAGGTTAATATGGACAAGTGAAAGCTACATTTCCAAAAGAATAATCCATCATAGCCAGCCTTGTTGGCACACCTGTAACCCCAGCACTTGGGAGGCCAACGCAGGAGGATTCCTGGGAGTTCGAGTCCAGCCTGGGCTACACAGCAAGACCTTATCAAAAAAACACAAAACATACCAGCATTTTAAGATGTAAAATTTTATTTAAAGTTTCATAACAGTGCTCTGTAACTATACTGTTTCATCAGAATCATAATGTGGCTTACTGAAAACTCAGATTCCTAACACACTGCAATACTCTGTGCCCTCATCAGAGTATTTGAGGCAGTGCTCTGTGCCCTGCACTTGTGGAACCTCTCCAGATGATTATTTGTATGCTTTTTCTAAGAAGTGTTGGGGCTGGAGATTTAGCTCCACAGTGCGGTGCCTGCCTGGCAAGTGTGAGGTCCTGAGTTCAAGTCCTCGTTAAAGCCTGGAAGGAAAGACTTAAGTGTAAACCTGAGTACTCACTTGCCTGATACACTGGGAATCATTCTCGGCGAATCTCTGCATAATAATGTTTTATCCAAAATAACAAAAAAGTGTAAACACTATAAGAACAGTGAGTGACTGGCCCCTGCCTTGTATTGTCACATGACTCGGCATAGGGGAAGCATTCTCAAGTGGCCTTTAGCAGACCAGCCAGCACAAATGATTTGCTCAAAGCTGTAGAGTTCTTGACTGTCATTGCTGTGTTTAGCATTCAGCAGCTAAATTGTGTGTTCAATAGTTATTGTGATATTCTGCAAGTCTGTTTGTGCCCATTGTACTTCTACTGTACTTAACTATTACTCATAAAATGTGGCGATAAAAATTTTATTGGATTTGGAGTGTAGCTTGCCTACCGTGTGCAAAACCCTGGGTTCTGTCCCTGGCACTACAAAGGAAAATAGAAGAAGTAGTTATTAAAAACGAGTTTCTTGGGGCCAACGAGATAGCTCAGTGGCCTGCCTGGCAAGCACAAGGTCCTGAGTTCAACTCCCAGTTGAAAAAAAATTTCTTCTGAAAAGTTGGCTATCAGAATAAAGCAGTAATGGATTGTATGGGGAGGAACCATTAGAGTCTTAAGGATTCTGCTTTTGGTCTTACGTCTACTGAATGTCTGTCTTACTTTCACTTTAAAAAACAAAACAAAGATCAGATGAAGGTTTAGAGCACATGTGAACAAATCACAGGAAACCTGTCGGTGAGGTCCTGTATTGTATGATTGGTAAGTGATAGTACGTCTATACATTGAGGTGAAGTGCTTGAAGTATATACTTGTTAATGAATCCCCTACTTTATGTATGTTAACTTACCCCTATCATTCTAGCTGCATTAACCAAGAAGAACTTTCTCCTAACAATGAAAATAGCCTGTGATTCACACATGAACATCAAAACATGCTTCAGTAGAAAGAAGCATGATGCTCAGAAATAGACACCATTGCATCAAGATATATTGTGAAAAGGAAACAAAACTTGGGCAGAGGAGCAAGTGCTTATGTGGTCTCAGAGGAGTCAGGAAACTCTTCAGAATGAATTTGAGCTGTGATACTGCCCTGTTCTGGCCATCCCTTGGATAGGGTGCTATCTCAATTTCAGTTTTCGTCTTAGCAGAATGAAATGCTGTCATTTCACAGAAGCTTTTTTTAAAAATCCGTGTCAGTATATGCAGCACTCAGTAGGCAGTAAGCTCCATGGTTTATGCTGTTAAATAACTTATGAGAACTCTTGGTAGAAAAGTAAATTACATTTCTTAATAAAGTAAATACAAGTAGATTTGCTAAATCTTTAAGGGTTTGGCATTCAACTTTAAGAGGATCAAAAGCTAAGGTCTGCTGTGTGTGGTGGTGCATGCCTGTGATCCCAGCACTTGGGAGACTGAGACAGGAGAATCACTTCAAGTTTGAGGCCAGCCTGGGCTTTATATTAAAACCATGTCTCCAAAAAAAAAGGTAAGATCTGCTTTGCCCACACAAAATTAACTACTTTTTAAATCAAAAGGGATATAAATTACTGCAAGTGTTTGTTTGTGGTAGAGAAAGTGATAGTGTAGACAATAAGTGATATTTAGACAAAGAAAATACTTAGACTGCTAATAAGCATTAGGGCCTGAGATTTAACTATAGAGATGCTGCTTTCCCCTCTGTTTGAAGAATGGCGTGTGCCTCCTTAGTAACTTTTACACATGACAAAGTTGGAATGAAACTGGTACACAATTTAGTTGCTGTTAAACTGATATGATTCCTTTGGAAGACAGTGTCGTGGTAAATTTGCACATTTAAAGTTGAAGAGATTCTTACAATCTTAAAACACAAAGGAATTGCTCACAAGCATATTGAGGAAACTGCTGGGGTAGCTTTGGGGAAAAGAACCTGAAGGTGACCGTGACCCACTTTGACACTTGGAATTGTATTTGCACTGATTTACCTAGTCTCTGCTTTGATAAGAAAAGCTGCCTAGAGATGCTGAGCCATCACAGCTAGCACCATTGCTTTATTGACTTTAAACTGTGTGAGTATTGTCCTTAAGTTTTTTACATCCTTTGGTTTGCTGTCTCATTGATTCTTCGAGAAGTCTCAAGAATGAATAAAGTGGTTCCAGAACCAAACCTGGGAAATGTTGAATTTTGAAGCCAGGACCACAGAAGCTACACTCTGATCCAAACCCCCTTGCCCACACCTTTTAACAATTCGTATAAGGTGAAGCTGCAGGGCTCTTAACACAGAAGTTCCAAACACAGGCTGATGCATCTTGGCCTTTGAGATGCTTGACTAGAATTGCGTTGTTGTCAGAAGTCCTTGAGTCTCTCTCAGTCCTGCCATTTTCTCACGCTGTAGTCTCTTTAGGTGCGCTGTCTTATTCTGAGTCGCTGCCTTTTTCCACTCTCACTCAGTTTTGGGTCCCACCCTGGCAGCTGCCCTCACTTCTCACTACTGCCGCTGACCTCCTTTTTAAGGGCCAGTCTGCCCAGCTGCTCCTGATGCCCTTGCTCAGCGCCGCTCCCTCAGCTGAAGCTGATAAGACACGGCCCCCCCCTTAATCACTTAAGGGGAAGGCCTTTAAATGTGGGAGTTTCTTGGCATGGTATTGTCAAAGCAGACACTTGGTTGTCTGTGTTGTGTGTGTTTGTTATTGCCGGAGAATACATGTGCATAGTACCTTGCAGAGCTGGATAGTTATTGCCCTTGGTCATCCTGGGAAGGATACTTTGGGCCCTCTGTCCAGGTAAAGCAATTACCTGAATGCCTTAATAGTCATTTTTCTATTGGCAGCAGCAGCAGCAAAAGCAGTAGCAGTAGCTGAGAACACCCTAATCTATCTTTTCCTTTCGTTTCTTCACTTCTGTCTGTAGGGAAAACGTCCACAACGTACAAAGGCAGAGTTGCAACCTAGGTGGATGTCTGACCACTTGTCCATCAAATCCATCAAACGAGAGGTGAGTGTGAGGGAGTAGAGAGAAGGCATTTTCATTATTTGGAAAGGATAGTCCCATTACATTTCATGTACTTACTTTATTTCTACACATGTATTTTCCTTTACCTCAACCTTTATTGAGGATTTTTATAGGGAAAATGCATTTCTGTATGTCTTGAGGATGACTTGCGAACACAGTTCAGGATGTCACATTGTTTTGGGTCTTAAAATCTCCTGGGGTGATCGTCATTTAAGGTAGAGGAGATTGATAAATCCTACAGTAGATATAGAAGGTTGATGTATGCAAACATGAAAGAAGTCGGAGCTGTGCAAAGGCGGGGACCTTGGCCAGGCAGAGCCGTCTGACCCAAGCTAGCGCGCTGACGGGGGTTTTGATGGTGGGGCCGTGGGGCGGGGCATTCCTCACCAGGGCAGTAGTGCAGACAAAAGCACAGAGGCTGCAGGGTGCGTAGTGTGGTCAGAAACTACGTTTGCGGGTGGCTGTCGTACAAGATGACCTGTCACATACAATGGAAGAAAATGCTGGGGAAATTAGATTTTGGAGTCTGTATCTTTAGTGTGTAAATGGAAGGGAGATTATGTCATCAGACCTTTGCGCTGGGGAGATAACTTTCTGGTCACTCTTTGGTGCCTGAATTTAGCAAGGAAAAACTGGCAAGTGTAACAGCAATTCCTCCAGCAGGATTTAGCATTGAACTTCCTCTGACTTGAGACCTAAGTCTAGAATGGAGGAGACGGCGCCTTTGGAGGGGTAGGCTGCAGATAAACCTGAACATGTGGAAGTCAGAGCTCAAGAGGTCCGGCAAGACAGTGAAAGCTTTGAGGGCTGTTTCTGTTTCTTGTTGGTTTATTTGTTTCTAGAGCGTGTGGTGTGTGTGCTGTTTTTGTTTCTTGGGTGTGTGTGTGTGTGAACTCAGGATCTTGCGCTTGCCAGGTGCTGTATAGCTGAGCTACATCACTAGCTGTTTTTGTTTTTTTTTCAAACAGGTTCGCACTATGTGCTTCAGACTGGCCTTGAGCTCACTCTGTAGCCTATGCCAACCTCAAACCTATGGTGATCCTCCTGCCTCAACTTTCTTGTTCTTTTTCTTTTCCTCTTTTTCTGTCTTTTTGAGACACAGTCTCACTACGCCGTTCAGGCTGGCCTTGAGCTCACTTTGTAGCCCAGGCTGGTCTTGAACTTGCAACAATCCTCCTCTCTCAGCCTGCCGAGTGCTGGAGGCATGTGCCACCACACCCAGCCTCTAGAGCTCTAAAGTAAGCAGTTTTAGCTTTCTCATCTCGACACAATATCCAGCACCCACAAGTTAGGAGAGGTTTGTTTCACAAAAGTAAGTTGTCGTTGACCACCGTGTTACTTGCCTTTTGGGAAGGATGACAGTGAGAGAAGACAAGTAATGAAAAAGCACCAACTGAGAGCTTGTGGTAGGTCCCTGTTTGCTTTAACTGGAGACACAGCATGGACACGAGCAGTGCGAAGGAGGAGGAAGTGGGTACGTGTCTGGCTCTGGTGAGATGAAGTGCCTCGGTGCAAGGGCTCGCCTGACATAGTTTCTGCTGAGAGGCGAGGACAAGCAAAGAGCATAAGCTTCTGAAATAGGAAGGAAATGTTCAACTGTGGGGGATGGGAAGTAGGGAGAGGAAAGGAAGGAAGGGAAAAGGGAAAACAAGAAAAGAATGGAAAAATGGAAACAAAGCTTTTGTAAATAAGGGGAGGAAGAAGGGTTGAAGGGAGGGGAGGGGGAGGGGGAAAAAAGAAGAATCAAGATAAATTGTGGACATGGCCGGGAGGCAGCTCAGCAGCGCAAGCACCTGTCTGGCAAGCACAAGGTCCTAAGTTTGGTTCCTGGTACTAAAAAAAAAAAGATACATCATGGTACAAATTCCTTATGAATGTGATCATTGTATGTACCTAAAATGTATTAGTAAACTTAATTTTTAAAAAAGCATAAGTGAAGACAGTTATCTTGAGCAGGAGGAGAGAGGGGGCTTCACGTGTGAGTTCAAGGCACAGTGTTAGGTGGGGCCAGCAACTAAGTAGTACTAAGAGGGTTTTTTCCAAGCAGCACCCAGGAGCCAGTTATGGGTGTTTTTATTTTGTTATGTGTAGCTTATAGTTGTTAAGTGACTTTACAATCACACTGTAGCAAGGAACACTTTCAGTACATGTTCTTATTTACTGAGATTTCTAAGCAGAAAGGTAGAGTGAAAATGTGGCCTAAGAAACCGAGGGGCAGCTGGCTAAGACTGCATGTGATCTTGGTGGCAGACAGTGAGGGAAGGGAGAAGCCAGGAGTAGGGGAAGGAGCAAGGCACTAGGGTCTAGCAGCCAGTTCTGCTTAGGCTCCGTCTCTACCTTAGGAAGGCAGCAGGTCAAGGTGGGGCAGCCCCTACCCATCTCTGTCCTCAGAAGGCCTTTCTGCAGTTGTTTGTCCCCTGCGCTCCACTGTGAACTTAATTGGATCAGTGCTCATAAGAAAGTTGCAGGACACATTTGGGCTGGGGATATATCAGCAGCTCTTGCAAGTGCAAGGTCCTGAGTTTGATTCCCAGTACCCAAAAACTCCCCAAAAAACTAAACTTAGGACACAGGCTCCCTGTGATGTAACAGAGTTTTTGTTTTGTTTTTTCCCTTACAGGATTTTCATGACTCTCAGAAGTCATATCAAGCTGGGCATGGTGGTGCATGCCTATAATCCCAGCACTTGGGAGGCTGAGGCAGGAGGATCGTTGTGAGTTCAAGACAAGCCTGGGCTACAGAGTGCGCTCAAGGCCAGCCTGAACTGTATAACGAGACCCTGTCTTAAAAAGACAAAAAAAAAAAAAAATCATGTCAGCATGTGGTGGTATATTAAAAAGAGCTTGTTATTAACTCAGTGTACGTGCTGCCTTAAACATTGAAAATGGAAAAGCTGATAATTTATAACTTCAGAAGTTTGAGGGATTGGGGGAGGGTTTGCTGTACTAGGGATTAAACCCAGGCTCTTCACACAGAACTGCATTCCCTCCTCTGTTTTGAGACAGGGACTTCCTACATTGCCCAGCCTGGGCTCAAAGATGCAAGTCCTCCTGCCTCAACCTCCCCGAGTGCTGGGATTATAGGTGTGTGCCACCATGCCTTGCTTGCTTTGGTATATCTTGCTTTAGCAGTTAACCTTTCTTCAGCTCATAGATGTGTTGTTACCAGGTCAGTGACTCAGCATTGAATTCCCTTTGGGACGCCAATTCTGTAGTGGCAGCTTGCCGTATTCCCAGCCTTCTCTTGCTCTAGTCAGTGGTTTGGAAATGCTCCTTGGTGATTGGAATCTGGCCATAATTTTCAGATGGTTTTCCAGATCATCTTGCCAAGTGGGGTTCTTTCCATTCTATTGCCTTGATAGTTGCTGTTCATTGCCCTGGAATGTCCTCAGTGCCCTCTCAGTGCAGATTGCGTAGTTGTCAGAGTCGCAGTGGAGGCTCTGGGCTGCAGAAGTCTAACATCAAACACTTACTCTTGGTGGGGGGTGTTGGTTTGTTTGTTTTTTCTTTTAATTCTGCTCTTTGGTTTGAGATACAAGAAACCGCAACACTACAGAGATTTGCGGATATCTATCTAGAACCAATTATCGTGGAGGAAACCTTAATGGCAGTATGAAGTTTGTGGTTTTATTTCTAAACAGAAATTGTCGGTTCTTTCAAGCATTGGTAATTTGGAGTTGTATATTAGGGCCTCAAAAGTATTTTAGTTAACTCCTGGGGAAAATATCAGAGAAGGGACTTTGTCTCACTGAAAACCACGTTGAGGCTGCTGTGAGTGTTTCTGCCAGGGAGCTCTGGACCTTGCTGTTGCTAGGGAGCTGCTCGAGAGCCATAATTCCAGGCATGCGCCTCAACCATCAAGGGGCCAGTGAGTCTCAGCAGCTGCCTTGAGAGGGAGCCCTGGCCTTGCTAAAACCAGAGATCCTGGCTAATGATACTATAGAGAATTTCAGGGGGTTTTAAATTAGCTTGTCATTAAGATGCCCTCTTGATTCTAACAGGCCTCTTATCAAAGTATTTAAACACCAACCCTTCACCCATTTGCAGCTGGCCCCTTTTAAAGAAAAGCATTGCAATGTGAGGCTGCATGTGGGGCTTCCCCACACAAACCCTATTTAGTTTTTTTGGTTTCATTTTTGCTCATTTGGCCACAGCAGGCTTTCAGTAGTTAAAACACTTCATAAGCACCTTCAGGAAGTGAGTACTGCCCTGTCTCAGTGTGTTCACTAGCACTTGCTTTACCTCACAGTGGCTTGGTGCCCAGCACTGGCACTGAAGTCCTAAACAGACTCTCTGGTACCAGGAACGAACTCAGGACCTTGCACTTGCCAATTGGGTGCTTATGCCACTGCGCCATATCCCTGGCCCATAAACAGACTCTGCACAGTACACAACACAGATTGTTTTTCAGCTGTGAGTGGGGTCATTTATGTAAAATAAATCTCATAATTCTCATGCTAGGAGGAACTTAAAATTATATGCTCATAAAGAGCTGAGAAACATGAGGCAAAAAATTGTAGTCAGCGGAGCAACAGGGAATTTCACCTGACCCAGCTGTGCTGGGCGGGGTTCTGGAGAAAGAGACCTGCAAACAGGTGGGTGGACACAGGGTGCAGGTATGCACAAGTGCAGGGTGATGGGCCGCAGCCAGCGGGGTCTGCAGCCAAGGCAGGCGCAGATTCCTGACACTCAGAGAGCTTTAAGTTTAGTGCTCAGAGATGCTGTAACTCGGCTTACTCCATTAGTGTAGCCTGTGTGCTTGGTGTTTTGTGTTAATGTATGGAAAAAACATTAGCTGGTTCTGTATATATGCAGGATAAATACATGCATGAAGACATTAAGCAGATTGGTGATTGCCAGACACTGGAGGAGCAAGATAGGAGATGGCTACTTTGTGAAACTGTCTCAAAAAAACAAGTCAAACAAGTAGACGCATCCTAATACAGATATTTGTTTCTGCTCCTCTTGATGCTACTATGTTCAGGCTGGCCTCAAACTCTTCCAGTAATTTCTTACCTCAGCCTCCCAAATGCTGGGATTATACGAGTGTGCCACCATGCTGGTTTTGCATATCTTTTGTTAATGATACATGTCTTTTTTGGTTTTCTGAGACAGGATGTATAGCCCAGATTGACCTCAAACTCACAGCAGTCCTCCTGCCTCAGCATTCCAAGTGATACATTTCTTCTGAGCCTCCAATTTAAGAGCAACAATCACCCCAGCCATGAGGGCACATGCCTGTAATCCCAGCGCTTTGGGAGGCTGAGGCAGGGAGTCTGTAGGTTCATACCCACATAGGCCATTTAGTAAGGCCTTAACTTTAGTAACAGTGTGTCTTGGTTACCTTTCTTTTGTTGTAGACAAAATGCTTGACACCCCAAATTAAGGAAGGACAGGTTTATCTAGCTAACAGTCTGTGGAGGTTTCAGTCCATAATCAGTTGGCTCCAAGGCAGGGTGGCATGGCACAGGGGCAACAGTTCATGGTGGTGGAAGACAGCAAAAGTGGGGTGGAGGGCTCTTTCCCTGCCTTCTGTTGATTGTATGCAGGATGTAGCACTCAGCATCTCCGTGCCCTCCTCTTGCAGGGCTCAGGATGTTCACAAGTAAGGACCCTGGGCTCTGCTGAATCACTTAGCTAAACTTCTAAACTGCTCAAGTTGACACAATGAGCAACATCCTAGAGCAGTAAAGGCATGTTCTCCACACCCCAGGATCTAGAACTGCTGAGTTACTTAGTTAAGCTTTTAGACTTCTCTCTATCACTAGTGCTAGAAAGGAGTAGAGGGGTGCAGTCAGAAGAAAGAGAGAAGAGGGAATGGCAATCACTGGAGAACTTAGTGGGCAGACGAAGATAAGGAAATTGGTAAGTGTGTACAGGTTGCAATTTGGTAGAGGAGTAAGAGCTTATGGTGTGCTGTTACTTATTCCACATAGGGTGAATAGAGATCAGCATTAGGTAAGTATATAGCTGAAGAAAGTAAAAGAGATTTTTTAATATTTTTGCCATAGTGGTAAATGCTTAAGATAGATATTTTTAAGATAGATATATTTAATCTGATTCACTATATATATATATATATTTTAAGAATACATTAATATGTACAACTTTATGCTTTTTTTTAACTTTATGCTTTTTGTGTAGCAGTAATTACAGGATTTCATTCAGAGGAAATCTATAGCTTAATAAAAAGGTGCAGAAAAGCATCACTCAGTTATGACCTTTATTTTCCTAATGCTTTATTAAATTTCTCTGTCTATAATCTTAAAAGTCATTTTGGTATGACTTAGATCAATATTGATTGTTTGACTGACCAAACCAACAGTCAGCAGGCTGTTTATTTAAAAAAGTTAGTAATAGCCAAAGTAGGCTGCGTGTTGAGAGGTGAAGGCAGGAGGGTCCACAAGTGTGAGCCCAGCCTGGACTAGCCTTGCTAGTTTAATGCCCAGTTCATTTGGAAAGGGTTGTTCTGAGGTCCAGATGTTCACGGTGTGGAGACAGCATACAGAAGACTGTCAAGGCCTGGTCATTGCAGCTTAGGTGATGTTACCGTTTTTGTGTTCACACCTTCACTCCAAGCCTTTCTGCATGGCTGCACCACAAAACTCATGTTGGACAACCTGGTAGCTTGGGTATTACGTCTCTCTGGTGTGGGTTAGCATATTCATGTTTCAGTTCTGTTCTGTGGGAGGCCCCCATTGGTTTGTAAGACGTCTTGATATATTTAGAACCTCTGCATATTCATCGCAAAAAGTTATATAGCTATTCTTCTAGGCTCTTTCCTGGCTAAAGAGAGTGTCACATCCCCAACTAGGCTTCCCCTGAAACGGGGTCATCTCTGAAAGAAATGTCAGTTTTGCTTTGTTGATACTGATTGGTTTTTCTGTATTTGCACCCTGTACTCTCTGTCACGTGCCAAGGCATGACCTCATCCATAGCAGTGTTCAGAAAAGTAATGCTGGGGCAGGGGATGTAGCTCAGCAGCCCATCGCCTAGCTGGTAAGCCGGGGGCTATGAGCTCAATCCCTGGTGCAAACAAACACATAAACACATAATGTATTTAAGTCTAGCTCACACATCTGCGTAAAAGTGGAGGGAATAAATTATATCATGGGGCATTGACAAACGTATGTGACACACCTTAATGTTTTTATTTTGCTATATTTCTTAACTTATATTCCTACTGATCACCTGCAAACTTAATGTTGTTTGGGTTAAAAAGTAAGGGGAAATGCTGACCGATCTTTGAATAATTTTCAAGACTTTATTGTCTCCTTTAAAGCTCTTTCTTCTCCCTTTTTTTTTGCCTTTGGTCTTTTTGAGACAGGGTCTCACTATGCAGTTCAGGCTGGCCTTGAGCTCTCTTTGTAGCCCAGGCTGGTCTCAAACTCACAACGATCCTCCTGCCTCAGCCTCCTAAGTGCTGGGATTACAGGCATTTGCCACCACACCCGACCAAAAAGCTCTTTTCTGAGAGTTTGTTCTGTTTTCCCGTACTAAGGATTGAACCCAGGATCTTCACACCAGGCTACATTCTAAGCCCTTTTAAATTTTTTATTTTTGTCTTTGTTTTGTTTTGTTTTGTTTTTTGTTTTTTTGAGACAGGGTCTCTGTGCAATTCAGGTTGGCCTTTAGCTCACTTTGTAGCCCAGGCTGGTCTCGAACTTGCAAAGATCCTCCTGCCTCAGCCTCCTGAATGCTGAGAGAAGAGGTATATGCCACCGTGCCAGGCCTTTATTTTCTGTTTTGAGACAATGTCTCATTAAGTCACTAAATTGTCTAGGCTAGGCTCAAACTTGGGATCTCTCTGTGTCACCTCCCAGGGTGCTGGGATTATAGGTGTGTACCTACATGGTTTCCTTTCTGCATATTAAGAAAAGTACAAAATGTAAAAGTTTCAAAATAGTGCATCATTGAAATTATGAATCTATGTTCTGACTAGTGGTTGTCTTTTCGTCCTTACTAAGATGAAGGTACTTCTAAAATTTTCACTTTCATCAAATCTAAAGGAATGGTTTCTCTTGACTGCCTCAGTTTCTCCTCTTGTTCATTATCCTTATGATTGTCTCTTACAGAGCATAAATTAAACCAATCAGTGGTCTCAAAACTTTTGCCCAGTTCTAAAAAGCCATTTTGAGCTGAGAATGAGGGCACAAACCTATAATGCCAGCACTTTGGGAGGCTGAAGCGGGAAGTTAGCAAGTCCACCCCAACCTGGGTAATTTAGGGATTTATTGCAATCTGTCTCAAAATAAAAAATAAAGAAGGACTGTCGTGACTCAGTGCAGGTGCCCTGAGCCCCTTCCCTGATACGGGCAGAACAAAGCAAACTGTTGTTTTTAATGTTAATATACCCATACGTAAATATTTTTGGATAAAATGAGCTTGTTTCTACGCTGTGAATGCACCAGCTAAGTTACCTAACAGTATTCCTTGAGTTCAGTAGATGAGCTTTAACTCTGAGGGAGACCCTGGCGTTACAGCCCACTTACCGACCTGCTCCTTGGTTCCTCACAGGAGACTCCAGTGCTCACCAGGATAGAGAAGCAGAAGCGCAAGGAAGAGGAGGAAGAACGGCAGATTCTCCTTGCTGTGCAGAAGAAGGAACAGGAACAGATGCTCAAGGAGGAGCGGAAGCGGGAGTTGGAGGAAAAGGTCAAGGCAGTAGAAGGTGTGTGGACCTTCTTCCTAGGCCCCAGATGCTCCTGTTTGGGAGCAGCTGTCTTGCAGCCATGACTGGAACAAGCTTGGGCCTGTTCTTTGTTTCATCTGTTTCTGGCTATTTCTTTTTAGTTAGTTGTCACCTGTATTCTGTCATATTGACTTACCTGAATCCAGTCTCTGGCCCTTTTACTCCTGATAAAGCACTTGTGTTTGTCGTTTTTTGTGTATCTTTCAGTATCTTGCTTATTGTTTAGATCTCTGCTATGTCCCACAAAAAATGGAAAAAAATCAGTGATGACAACAGATTTCACAGGGTTTGTTTGTTTGGTTTTCTGTTTTCTGTTGTGTAGTTGCTTGGTTGGTTTGGGTTTGGGTTTTGTTGTTGTTTTTGAAATGGGGTTGTAACATGTAATCAAGTCTGGGGTTGAACTTGTTACATAGCCCAGGCTGGTCTCCAAATCCATCCTCTACCCTCACCCTCCCAGGTACTGGAATTACAGCATGTACTGCTGTATCCAGATACAAACAATTTTATCACATATAAATGTGCATTAAAAATGTCTCATTTTTATTTAGATTAGGTACGGTTGTAAAGTATTATTTGATCAAAGTAATTTTTTCAATAATAGGTCCAGTACATGGTCTTGCTTGTGATTTTTTTTTTTTTTAATAATTCTACAGGGCCAAGCATAATAAGTGTTTTCTTTGATAGCAGTAGTATTTATAAGCTGACCCCGTTAAGTTATGTGATAGTAGGTCATTTGGCACGGTTGGATATAGACCAGATTTTCTTTTCTTCCCCTTGTCTCCTTTCTTTGTGGTTGCAGTTATGGTTGTTTGGTTTTGCTATTTAGTCCAGGCCAGCCTCAAACTTACAATCTTCCTGCCTTAATCTCCCACATACTGTTTTCTCTTAAGTAAATGTGTACCTTTAATCCTAGCACCCAGGAGGCTGAGGCAGGAAGATCACAAATTTGAGGTTAGCTTTGGCTACCGAGCAAGATTGTCTCTCTGAAGGAATGGATTAGTAAACTCGTAGAACTCTTAGTGTTTAATAAAACATCACAGTGTATGGTTCTGACTTTCTCAGTACAGTGTTCCAGCACAAAACCGAGGTATATTTTGGCTATGAAAATTAAAAGATTATGACCGAATGTGCTTTTTGTCTCTCCCATTCCTAAGTATTACTTTCTATTCCTTACTGGGTTAACCCCCTCTTTCCTGCCAAGCTCATTTCTTCATTCTGAAGCCTTCAGTGCCTGGAAGCTACAAATGTATCTTACTTGTAAAGTCCTGGGTGGGTTGTTTCTGGTATTAGATTGAAACACCCCAAGATAGTAACTGGCTTTTATTTCTTAATATTTTACAGTGAGTTATTAGGTATGCTTTCATTGTTTTAGTTTATGTAAGTCCTGAACTTTATTTGCAGGCTTAGTTTCTGTACCTGTAAATTAATTATGCCTATTACAGGGTTGCTTTCTTAAGCAAGTATTTCCTGAGCACCTGTTTTGTGCTAGCACTGTTCTAGGTAGATGCAGTGAAGAAGATAACTTAGTCCTTTTGTGGAGTTTCCATTCCAGTGGGGAGAAGGTGGGGAAGACAGACAAGTGCCGAGGCATTCTAGATACTGGTAATATTTAAAAGAAAACAGCCATACACAGGGCAGAGAGACATGGTGGAGGTAACATTCAAACAGGGTTATCACAGAGTTCTGTCTGAAGAGGTGACCTTTTTGATAAGGGAGCAGGTTGCCCTGTGTCTGTGAGGGACAAAGCATCATGGGCACTGGGAGAACAAGCAAATGCACAGGCTCAGGCGCACTTGCCCCTTGCAGATCGTGCCAAGCGGAGAAAGCTCAGGGAAGAACGGGCATGGCTGCTGGCCCAAGGCAAGGAGCTGCCCCCAGAGCTCTCCCATCTGGACCCCAGCTCTCCCACGCGGGAAGGAAAGAAGACGAAGGACCTGTGAGTATTGAATGCCAGCGACAGCAGGAGCACCTGGCCCTCTGCTGATAAACATCCCCTCCTCTAACACTTACAACTCCGTGCTCAGCAGTGGCATCTCTTTTTCAAAGTTGGGCAAACCTAGTAAGGGACAGGGTGAGCCTTAAATTCCCAGCCTCATCACCCAGGCACTGTGCCTGCCAGAGAACCAGAACTACAGCCACCTTGGCCCCGCCCATTCTGTCCTCCCTTCCCTCCTGTGTCCTGTTGCCATGCTGTAGAAGCACAATGATATTTTTACACAAAATTCTTGTCCTAACTTGTAAATTTAATGAAACCCAATTCAGTGATTATATAAAATTGTTTCTTAGAAAGTACAGAACAACTTATTTCAAGTCGTAACTTTCCTTGAAGTTACTAGGTACCATTTTTATCTTTATTGCGCACTTGAAATTTAAAAGCAAATGAGTAAATGTTCATTGCTATTGAGTTCATTCTGTCACAGGCTTTTGTGGGTTTTGTTTTGTTTTGGCGTTTGATACAGGGTATCTATATTGTAGAGGGTATCTATACTATAGAGCCCAAACTGGCCTCAGACTCGAGATCCTCCTGCAAGTGGTAGTGGGTTCCAGGTATTCACCACCACACTTGGCATTACTCTCTGCATCACAGACATAGTCATGAGCCCAGAATAAAACCTTGTTAAGAATATGCTCTTATGTAGCTAAATAATAAAACCATAAAGTTCTGGATTATTTAGTCCATTTCCATTGTTTTAAGGATGGGGAGAGTAGTGTTCCCTTTTATGTGACGGTATGCTCTCCTTAATCTTTGTACTCTTCTCAGGAAATACTAGCATTGTTGACAGACTTAGCTGAAAAGAATCATTAACACTATTCCAAATCATAGTGCAGTCAACTGTATCTGAGTTAAAAGCTAAGTTGTAGAGGTGGTCAGAGTTACTATTAATGTCTTATTTTATGATTTGCAGCTTTGAGCTGGATGATGATTTCACTGCCATGTACAAAGGTTAGTTCCTGTCCTCTGCTACTGTGTTTCTGATGGAAACATTGCCATGTGCCTGTATTACTTAAATTCTCATTTTTGGTTCTTAGTTCTTGATGTGGTAAAGGCTCACAAGGATTCCTGGCCCTTTTTGGAACCTGTGGATGAATCTTACGCCCCTAATTATTACCAGATTATTAAGGTACCTTCGAGAGTATGCGTTAGGATCTGTGCATGCTTGGGTTTGGGGTGCAGGGTTTCATGCTGCTTGTCGTTCTGCAGAGTCCGGTCTCGGTGTACATTGAGCTCCTGAGCGTCTTGCGTTATCAAGATAATGTTGTCTTTTAGGGACAGTGAGATGTTTGGTTTAGGGATTATTCTAAGGGTTATTCTAGTATGTTTTAATTACATAGTTAATGTGTCCTATTTTAGATCCCCATGGATATTTCAAGCATGGAGAAGAAATTGAATGGAGGTTTATACTGTACCAAGGAGGAATTTGTAAATGACATGAAGACTATGTTCCGGAATTGTCGAAAATACAATGGGGAAAGTAGTGGTAAGTGGGAGGGAGTTTGTGCTAGATGTACATCTGTCCATTAGTATATTCAAAATAAAACGCCTTTCCTGGCAAATGTACATTATCACACTGACCCAAAAGCTGTCAGATTGGCCATTCTACACTCTTAGCCAGGAGCTCTTTTCTATGCCACAGGACAAGAGAGTGTAACAGGAAGCTATCTGGCCATAGGCCATTTGTCACCGTGCAGACCAGGCCTCCTCACCACAGAGAGGACTGAAGCTAAATGAGCTCACTGCCCACCCTCCCTTCCTTGCTGCTGGCTCTGGGAGGGAACCCTGGCATGTAACAAGTGCTGTGAGCCATACCCCCGCCTGTCATTCTTAAATCATAGTGAGAAGACAGCTTCGCAGCTTTCTAATATCAAACCATAAATGGTCCCAAGTCCTGAAACTTGGGGTTATTTATACACAAACTCAAATGCCTTCGTTTTTAAAACTAAGCAGATTCAGTGGTAGTATTTGATAATTTTAGTATTTTATCCTTAAATAACTGTATTTTTACTGATTTGAGGCAGTAGTCCTAGAGTCACTGTCTAGCCACATAGCCTTGCGCTTCCATGGGCAGAAACTCTGTCTTCATCTTTTGAGCATAGCTCCACGAGATAATAAACCCCAGCGGGGAATTAAACATGGCATCCACTCCACTTGTATTTAAACTATACAGAAATACTCTTTTTTTTTTTTTTTTTTTTTTTTTTTTTTTGGCGGTACTGGGGATCGAACTCAGGACCCTGCACTTGCTAGGCAGGTGCTTATCCCACTGAGCTATATCCCCAGCCCCCTGTATTTAAACTATACCTGCAGCTCAATCCTTTTGTTTTTCCTACAGAGTATACCAAGATGTCTGAGAACTTAGAGAGGTGTTTCCATCGCGCAATGATGAAGCACTTTCCTGGTGAAGATGGGGATACAGATGAAGAATTTTGGATTCGGGAGGATGACAAGCGGGAGAAAAGACGTAGCAGAGCTGGGCGAAACAGTGGGAGCCATGTATGGACTCGCTCCAGGGACTCTGAGGGGCCCAGCAGGAAGCAGCAGCCGGTGGAAAACGGAGGAAAATCACTGCCCCCTGCACGCCAGGCTTCGTCCTCCCGGGGTGACCAGAGCAGCAGCTCTGCACAGCCCTCACAGGGTGCGGACACCTCGAACGGCCAAGGATTTCCCCGCCCACTGCATGGTGCTGGGATGCCCAGCCAGGCCCCGCTTTTCAACCAGATGGTAAGGAGGTGATCTCCAAGCTGGTGAAATCACAGGAAGGAAGGGCTATCCAGTTGGCACTTCCTCCAAAATTACTACGTGGGTGATTTCTTTTTCTTCATTCTCCCCTTATTTTAGATCTTCCTCTTATTCATTTAAATGATATTCTCACTGTGGGCTAAAGTTGGGATTAAATAAAGGCTGGGCGTGGGGAGGTGCGCGTATGGGGTCCAACTACTTGGGAGGCTAAGGCAGGAGGGGTGCTTGACCTAAGCCCAGGAGTTCAGTGCCTCCTGGGCAACATAGCAAGACCTCAAGGGAAAACAACAAATGTGCTCTTTTCGTGTGTAAAGCCTAGAAATACATATCGTACATAGACTGTACATATATGTGAGGCATTACATTTCTGTAGTAGTTTGCCATTCATGACACAGTTGTTAAAAGGGCTCTGGGTATGCCAGGGATGGGTGGTTTTAAGAAAAAAAAAAGATGAAGAAATACTTTTAATCTTCTCTCTCCTGGCCAGGGAAACCACTGTAGTCAGGACTGGGCCTGCTCAGGGTGGTGCATGTACCAGCTGTTCTTAGAGAAACCCTTACTATCCCCTCAGTGTCAGTCTGTCTGCTCTTCCCCACCTTCTTGTTCCAGAGGCCAGCAGTGCCCGGAACATTTGGCCCTCTTCAAGGAGCAGAGCCCACCAGCTTGTATGGCTCCTCCCAGGTCCTGGAAGCACACCCAGGAGAACCCATGCAGCACCAGCCCCTCTCTGTGCAGGTAAGCATCCAATGCAGAGGTCAGGTGGCCACGGCCCCTCAGACACTGTTTAGAGAGAGAAGGTTTTCCATGTCAGTGAAGCACCTTACAAAGATCTGCCTTGCTGAACTTTTTTTTTTTGTCCTGGCAGTCAAACTCGAGACCTTGCACTTAGCAGGCAGGTGCTTGTTCTGCTGAGCGGTACCCTCAGCCCTCTTGCATCTGATCAACTCTGACCTCTTGTCTTTTTGTTGCCAGCCTGCAGTTGGAATTGGCAGCCACCGAGGACCTCAGCTAGGCGCTCCCGAAGAAGAGCCTGTGTGTGGGGGCCTGACGCCCCTCTCTAACATGAGAGCCTGCCCCGCCTCCTTGCAGCCTGGGCAGATGAGCGGCCCCGGTCAGGGTGGAACCCTGTGTGCTCCGGCTCCATTCCAGCCAGGGTATATTCCTCCTCGGCACAGTGGCACTCCAACTCGACCCCCAGACTTTGCTGAGAGCCCTGAAGTTCCTCCCAGCCACATGTATCAGTCATATAAGTACCTGAATCGAGGACACTGTGTTGTCTGGAACGGGAACCATGGTGCTGCCAACCCAGGACCCTTGGGGCCGGATGAGAAGCCGCCTCTGGGGCCAGGACCCTCTCACCAGCCTCGAGCCCTTGGTCACGTGATGGATTCCCGAGGGATGAGACCACCTATCCCTTCAGACCAGTGGACTAAACCACCGAGCTTTCTACCTCACGGAGCTCCTCCCTCAGGGTATATGCAGCCGCCCTGTAAGTCTGCTGGGCCTCGGTTGCAGTCCCCTCCAGGCCCAGCAGCAAGTTCTCTGTTTGGAGGGCCCACCCCGGCCCTGCGGGGGCTGCACGGAGGGGACTCCATGATGGACAGTCCTGAGATGATCGCCATGCAGCAGCTGTCCTCCCGTGTCTGCCCACCAGGTGTGCCTTACCACCCCCGCCAGCCCACTGCCCCCCAGTTGCCTGGCCCTTTTCCACAGGTGGCTCACTCTGCATCAGTGAGTTTGTCAGCCCCCAAGCCTGCCTTAGGTAACCCTGGGAGGACACAGGGCACCAGTGAGATGCAAGAGCCTGAGAATGACCAAGGTAATTTTCGTTTTCTGACTTTTGGCTGTATCAGCTCTTAAATTATCAGTAATCCTTTCACACAGAATGTAAAAACCACATGTAAACTGATTTCCAGCCTTTCTCTCCTGAACAACTCAGGTTCGGGCTGGCATCATACTCCTTTTAGTCTAAAAGTCTCGGCATCACCCATCATGGTGGCGCACACCTGTACTCCCTGCACTTGGGAGACAGAGGTAGGAGGGTCGCCATGAGTTTGAGGTGAGCCTGGGCTACGTGCTGAGTTCAAGGTTAGCCTGAACTGCACAGTGACAGTGCGTTGCTGTCCCAAAAGAAACAAATTAAAATCTCAGCATCATAATAATGGTTGTTACGATGATTGGTACTTACTATGTGAGAAACTCTTTTTGAAACTTTATAAAACTTGCTTAATTCTCAGAAAAATTTTTTGTGGTAGCTACTATTAATATCCTTGTTTTTCCAGATGAAAAATCAGAGGCACAGAGGTACTAGATTGTTGCTTTTATCCAGCTGGTCCCTGGGGGGGAGCCCAGAAGATCCCTGGGGTTTGAGCCCAGACTAGATCTCCACCCACACCCTTAACCGCTGCCTCCTCCCCCTGCCTTTCACACCGGCTAAACTGAAAGTCGTCGCTGCGGAATCCACTCTCAACCTCTGCTTCTTCCTCCTGTTCCTTGTTCCTTGAATATATGCCTGTGTCTGCTAAGAATGATGATAGTGAGATCACGCAGAGCTTGAGGCTATTTCTTAGAAATGCCATCTAGGGAAAGTAAAGATTAACCTGAGAGAAAATATGAAAAGATGTTTGTATAATGGTAGATACCTAGTATATACCGTATATAATTTTCTTAAGTATGTGGCTGAGAAGTGGAGACATATGGACTCTCACAGAAGGTAATAAAAATGCCTCAGGAAATTGACTTCACTTTCAGTGTTTCCTTTTTGAAGAGGCCTTGGCACACACTGGCTCTACCAGAGTTTTCTAATAATTTTTTTTTAGGTGGCCTCTCCAATTCACCAGTTTTTTGTTCGTTTGTTTTTTGCAGTACTAGGGGTTGAGCTCAGGACCTCACACTTGGCAGGCAGGCACTTATGCCACTGAGCTATATCCCCAACCTCCAGTTCAACAGTTGAGAACACTCCCGTTCATGACACCTTACTTAAAGTCTGTTTGCTGGTTTCCAAGTTTTTTGTTGAATGAATAATGAAAAAAAAAATCATTATGGGGGTGAGGATATAGCTCAGTAGCACAGGTGCCTGGCTGGCAAGGGCAGGGTCCTGAGTTTGATTCCTGGTACCAGAAAAAAAACAGTCACTATGAATCCTTAATGTTGTCCTCAAGGCCTGTTACTGGTATAAATTTTGATCTCATTTGAAGAACTTTGTCCTTAGATCATATATATGTGTGTCATATTACTGTGGTCTTATTTAAGACCACATTAATGTGTGTCAATACCATAGTAAGATAAATTACCTGAGACATTCAAAGATTTGAGATTAGTAAATTAATTTGATTGAGTTTATTAAACTTCATAGTACACTAAAGATGGCTTTGAAAGTTTGGGGGTGTTTTGTTTGGTTTTGGTTTTTTTCTGGAGCCCTCTTCTCTCAAGCTTTCCACACAAGGGATGGGGATGTAGCCCATGTAGTAGAGCACGTGCTTAGCATGCACAGGCCCTAGGTGACATCTCCCGCATTTTTTTGAAAAAGACTTTGAATAAGTGTGTTCATTTAGCAAATCTTGGCTAAGCCCATATTTTGGGCGCAAATAGTATGAACACTGGGAAAAGACACTTCCTGTTCCTGTGGAGCTCCTGTTTTAAAGGGTGGAAATCAGGCATCTGACCTTCCGGAGTACCTAGCTGTGCCCAGTACTCCGCCACGTTCCCCGTGTATGTACAGACCGTGAGCCATGAGTTACATCTTGGCCTTTTCCTAATCTGACTGGCCACATTGTGTAGGAGGAAGGAGGCCAAGGTGCTTGTGTTCTCTGCCGCGCCTTCATGAGCAGCATAGGTCCTACCTGTAGATCTGCGGAGGGGAGTGTGTAGGCCCCTCAGCATCATGACTCCTTTCGGGACTCTCACAGTAATGCGGCCGGCCCTTGAAGTGCCACACTGTCCCTCAGCTGCGGCCCTCTTCGTCTGTGCGCTTCTTGCATTCCTTTTCACTCCCACCTCCATGAACACTGTCATTTCAGCTACTGAATTCTGTTTTGTTTTTTTCCTCCCCAGCAGAGTCCTTGTCTGGGATTGAAGAGAAACCACCCAGCGTCGGTGCTGCGGAGGGGGTATACCTCAAACAGCTACCTCACCCCGCACCTCCCCTGCAGTCTGACGGCCCCAGGCAGAGCTCTGCACAAGAAAGGGAAACAGTGGGTCCAGAGCTCAAAAGCGACGCCTCAGAATCTTCAGACCACTGTAAAACAGCACAGGGCAAGACCACCTGGCCCGCAAGCAGCAGCTGCGCCAGCCCAGCTCCCCAGGGCTGTATGAGAGACCTGTCTGTGGCAGCAGGCAGAGGACCTTTGCCTGAAAACGGAGTCATTGGTGAAGCATCACCCTGTGGGTCAGAGGGGAAGGGCCTTGCCAGTGGTTCAGAAAAGTCACTCTGCCCCAGAGGCAGCATACTGCAGGAGACCATTCCGTGTACGGGACAGAACACAGCTACGCCCCCGTGCGCAGACCCCAATTTGATGGCAGGCACTGTAAGCCAGTTTTCTCCCTTATACATGCCTGGCCTGGAATACTCTAATTCAGCTGCACATTACCACATCAATCCAGGCCTACAAGGGTTGGGCCCTGTGATGGGAGGGAAGTCAGCAATATCGCATCCTCAGCATTTCCCCCCCAGGAGCTTTCAGTCTACCAGTCCACATCCTGGAGTCTTTCCCCGGTACCGACCCCCGCAAGGAGTGAGGTTCTCGTACCAGCCGCCCCCTCAGCCTTCGTATCCTCACTACCAGCGAACTCCTTACTACACCTGTCCGCAGGGCTTTTCTGACTGGCAGCGACCTCTCCATCCCCAGGGAAGTGCAGGCGGGCCCCTAGCAGGTCACCCTCCCCCCCAGCGACCCCTCTTCTCAGATAGGAACGCTGCAGCTGATCTGCAAGGCTGTGAGACTCTGAGTGCCTCCTTAGCCTCCCCAACTCAAACACATACAGTGGCTGCTAAAGTCCCAGCAGACGGGCAGAATCCTGGTTCAGAGGAAGAAAAGCCGGATGAATCTGTGGAGAGACCAGAGAGTCCCAAAGAATTTTTAGACCTAGACAACCATAACGCAGCCACGAAGCGACAGAGTTCATTGTCAGCCAGTGAATATCTTTATGGAACTCCGCCGCCGCCTCTGAGTTCAGGCATGGGTTTCAGTTCACCTGCTTTCCCTCCCCATGGTGTGATGCTACAAACAGGGCCTCCTTACACACCTCAGCGACCAGCCAGCCACTTTGCACCCCGGGCATACGCCTCCCCAGCGGCTGTCCACCCACCTCACCATCCAGTGGCCTCGCAAGCCAATGGCCTCTCTCAGGAGAGCCCCCTCTATCGCTGCCAGGAAGAGGGCCTGGGGCACTTTCAAGCTGTAATGATGGAGCAGATTGGCACTGGAAGTAGAATAAGGGGGCCTTTCCAGGAAATGTACAGACCATCAGGGTGAGATTACGTTTCATTGTTTTTGTTTCTGTTACTCGAAAAAATAACACATTGGGGCTGGGGATATAGCTCAGTGGAATAAGCACTTGCCTAGCAAGCTCAGGGTCCTGAGTTCGATCCCCAGTACCGCAAAAAAAAAAAAAAAAGAAAAAAAAAAGAAAAAATAACACATTAAAGTTTTTTTATTTTTCAAAGACAGGGTCTGACTATATAGTTCAGGCTGGTCTTGAACTCACAAAGTAACCCAAGCCGGCCTCACACTGTGGCTGTCTTCCTGTCTCAGCTTCCTGAGTTCTGAGATGATAGACAGGTGCTACCAACTTTGGCTAACATGTTAATTTTAAAAGGAAAAATAGCCTTAGGAATGAAAGTGAACTCTAACACTCTAGGACCACGAAAAGCATGCAAATTGATGGGCGCTGTGGTAGAAATGTTACTCTTCTCTTTTAGAACCCAGTTTTATCTTTGACATTTTTTCCCCTGGTGAAAATGAATTTCCATTTATGTGTCATTATTTCTTCCTGTGTTTTCAAATGGCGTCTTACACACTGAGCTATACCCCCAGTCCTGATTGGGGACTTAAGTGACTGGGTGGATTTTGACTTTGGAAAGTTGATGGCCACAGTTTAGCTTCTATAGGTAGAGGCTGTTAAAAGTTTCTGCTGAGTTATATCGACACCAGCCAAGGTAAAATGGGTCTTAACCTAGGCAGTGGAGAATGTAATACTAAAGTTTACTCTTCACCTCTTTTTGTCCCTGATCACTGAGTGAAAAATTAGATCTGTCCAGAAATGAAGCAAGTGAAATAGCCCATGCTAAGTTCATGGTCATGTTTCAGGGGTCTCGGAGAGTTGGGTCCCACAGTGCTTCCTCATATGTGCAAGGGTTTCATTACCCCAGCACACACACGCCCTGAAGGGGGGACACAGTGAAGGCATCTGCCGGCCAGGAAAATTTCATATTAGTACTGTGTGAGCAATGTTCACTCGGGAGGCTGAGGCAGGAGGACTGCCGTGAGTTCAAGTCCAGCCTGGGCTGCATAGTGCATTCAAGGTTGGCCTGAACCGCATAGTGAGACCCTGTCTGAAAAAGGAAATGTTCAGACAGCTGCAATCGTATGTGTGATCACAGGTACTCAGGAGGCTGAGACAGCAGGGCCAGAAGGATAAGGCTAGTCTAGGCTCCTTAGTAAGATCCTGTTCCAAAAAAAGGTAAAAGAATATAAAGGATTGTGGGGGTGCACTGGTAGAGCACTTGCCTTGCTGGGCATGGTGTCACACGCCTATAATCCCAGCACTGGGGGGCGGCAGCTAAGGCAGAAGGATTATTGTGAATTCGAGGCCAGTCTGGGCTACAAAGTGAGCTCAAAGCCAGCCTGAACTGCATAGCAAGACCCTGGCTCAAAAAGCACTTGCCTGACATGTGCAGGGCACCCTTCCCAGCTTCACAGACCGGCACATAGAAATGATTGGTGAATCCTAAGCATTAAACCAGTGCCCTTCAATTTACAGTCCTTTGTGTCTCTCCCTACTGCCATTCTGTTACCACCAGGCTCTCTTCCCCCAACTAAAGTTTTGCCATATTTTCACTTTTTTTTTTTTTTTTTTTTTGAGGCAGGGTTTCACTGTGCAGTTCAGGCTAGCCTTGAACTCCTGGTGATCCTCCTGCCTCAGCCTCCTCTCCTGAGTGCTGTGATTAAAGGTGTGCACCACCATGCCCAGTGCCATATTTGCTTCATATATCTCTGAATATTGTGTGTATATTTTATTACTTTATTTACCTTTTTTTTTTCCTAAACCATTTAAATTGCAATCATCAGAGTCTTAATCCCTAAATGCCCCAGTAGGCATCTCATAAAAATGAGAGTATAGTCCTATACACAACCTCAAGACTGTTGGCATAACCAAGTTAACGCGACAGTCCTTAATATATATTGTCTTCACTTAAATTTCACTTGTTGTCCCTAAAACATCTCTTAGACATAGGTTTTCTCCTTTGATTTGTTTCTGATCTAGACCCCAAGGTTCATGACTTTGGGTTGGTTATTTCTCTGCCCCCCTAACCGGCAGCAGCTGTCCTCTCTTCCCTTTGTTTTTCAAAGAGTAGACCTTTCCCATGCAGAGCCCCAGGTGGTGAATGTGCCTCCGCGCAGGTGCTTCTCCCTCCGTCATACCAGAAAGCACCTGTGTTGTCCCAGGCCTCTGAGTCCAGCTTAGGGCACCTGGATAACTAAGGCAGGGTCTTCACAATTAGGGTGTTTTCCTTTGTAATGAATATATCTTCACTAATAGTTAACTGTTTGCTTCTTTTGGCTATAGGATGCACATGCATCCGATCCAGTCTCTGCCCTCATTCCCAAAGACCCCGGCACCGCCGGCATCACCAGAACAGCTACCGCCGCGTAAACCCCCAACGCTGCCTCTGGATCAGGTAAGAATTGCCAAAAATTAGAGATTTTCTTTGTCCTCCAGGTGTAGGACTTAAATATTTAGTGTGAGTATCAATTCTCTGAAGCCTGGGACCCTGAAGTGTTTCTGATTTCAGAAATGTTCAGATTTTGGAATATTTGGCATAGATTTTGCCTAATCTGCATGCCTATAGGAAATCTGACACACTCCAAAACATGAACCTTTTTGAGTATTATCTTAACAACAACACAAAAAAAGTTTTGAATCTTAGAGCAGTTCAGATAAGGACTCTCAGCCTAGCTGGACCACCTGCTGTGCTGAGAATAGCCTGCCTGCCTGTTCACTGTTGCAGTCCTGAGGATTGAACCCAGGGCTGTGCCCACCGGGCAGGGGCTCCGCCACTGAGCTTTACCTCCAGCCCCTGAGGGGATGTTTAAGGTAATCTGTTAGTACATGAACTTTTCCTGAAAAGCGCTGCAGGTACTGCAGGCACCCGGATGAAAGCAGGCCCTGAGGCCCTGCAGTCATCCTTCACACCAAGAGAGACAACTGCAGAGGCCTCAGAGGAAGCTTCTCTACGGTTTTCCACCTGGCTTTTTTTTTCCTATTGTTGAATTGGTGGCCTGCTACTGGTATTTATTTAAGCCTCATTTTTTCTGAACTCCCTTCCCGTTTCTTCTGCCACAGTCCTGGTCTGTCTTAGCCTTCTCACCTGTTCATTTGAGAGTTGATCAGTGAAGTCAGAGTAGCCACCTCTGAGAGCTGCCTCTCTGCCAGGTACGATGCTGAGGCTGCTGGCCGCAGTGCCTCATACATGCTTTCTCTGGCCCCATGGAGCCCTGTGGGCAGTGGGGACATTTCCTAATAAGCAAAAGTCCTACACCTGCTACATGGTGGGTGCACTTCAAGCCTGTCTTTTCCTTTAAGACAAAAGATGTAAATATGTGAGTTTTTTCTTTTTTCTTTTAACTAAAACTTCAGTATTCAGGTTTAATTGCTATGTTGGCAACCTTGTGATGTGGGTTTAAGGCTGCACTTGAGGCATTTGTCTCTGAAAGGTTTGCCGTCACTGGCCTGGAGTGTCAGCTCTGGGATCCAGGTCCCACAAGTCTACCCTCTAGAAATAAACTGGCTGTGTGGGTGAGCACATGTGCTGCAGCTCTTTAACTTTATTTTTGTACTAGTGATGACACTCAGGGCTCTGTGCATGCTGGGACAAGCGCTCTATCATTGAACTGCATCTCCAGCCCCTGTGATACAATTTTTAATTTTTTTTTCCTGTGTTTTCCTTAGAGCTAGTTCAAGGAGGAAACAGCCCCCAAGGGAATGGAAAAGCTGCATGTGAAGAAAATAGCACATAGAGGATTTGGGGGTGACCTTTCCCAACCCCACCCCTGCCACCCTGCTCCACACCTTCGCGCGAGTCACACCGTGCCATCTGGAGCTGGAGCCACTCTGGCCTTTGAAGCACACTCCACAGACGACAGGCTTGCAGCTGTCCCAGGCCAGCAGGCCACTTGCACTGGCTGACAGACACAGTTGGAAAGAACAAATGGACCTGGGGTCCACACTGACTTCTCCAAATCTTGGGACTTGTTCAGGGAAATCACTTTGTACTGGGAGGGGGCCTAGTGGGAATGGAGTGGTGCTTTTAACTTTTCATGAGCAGCTAATCTCAGGTATATCTTCGGGGAAGGGACTACTTGTAGTATTAATGTTTTTGGAGCTGGGTCCAGTTTACAGAATTTTCATGTTGCCTTTTAAAATAATTTTTGTTGGTGGTGAATGTATTGTACATAAAGGGGGGGGCGGGCATGTGGAAGAAAGGAGAGTCCCAGCTGTGGTGGTGCACAGCACTGGAGTGGTCTGTGTTTACAATCATGTCACTCTGAACGCTTTGGGGAGTGGACAGGAGGGCAGGCAAAGGCTCACCCTGTCATCTGCCGCTGCCTCCGCTTGCGTAGTGGGCGGGCCAGCCTCTGACAGCCAAAGGGCTTCCTTCTGGCTGGCCTCGGAGTGCTTGACTTTCAGTTTGAGGCAGAGTATGCTCATGTGGCCCACTGGAGCTTTACCCCAGAAGACAGGCTGCTCTCGTTCTGGTGACCCGAGTCCTGGACTTGGGAAAGCAGTGTCCCTTCCTGATCTGCCACCAGCCTCACCAGATACCTGCAAACCAGTGTCGGGACTTGGGATCACTAGAGTGTTTCGCTTAGAAGATAAAATCACCCTCTTCACAGGCCTGTTAGGACTGTGATCTAGAAGGCATCACACGTAGCTTTCTGGCACAAATCACATTCTGTGAAAGTGACTACTCAGGTTTGTATGTGTTAGTCTCAATAAAGGAATTGCACAGGTTTGAATAGGGAAAATGTATTCTATAGATTCACAGTTCAAATTTAGGAATATTTCAGTGTCTATAGTTGTTATTCAGTTTAAGTGAATCATAGTAAAATCCGTCATAGTGATTTAAAATAGCTGTCAAGGACAGGTTCTTGGAAATCATCTGTCATATCAGTCATAGGAAACAATTTCCCAGTATTAAATTACTTTATTATTGTTTTAGAAGTGAATTACACTGAATTCTGTTTACCGTTCTGTATTTTGTTTGATATGCCACCAAAGTTAGGACCCACATTTACACTTTTGAATATGCCACAAAGAAAAACCTAAGAACATCCTACAGTTGCAGGTCTTTGCAAAGAATAGCATATTTTAAAACATGCTTTTGTGATACTAGAAAAGTCTTCATAAAATAGGTTTTAGATTTTTAAAAATTTAACTGTGAGAGGATTCATTGGCACCCTTTACCTCCATTTCTGGGACCCTCTAGTTTTGACGGTCTGCTCTACCTGTGTGATCAGAGGGAAGAGAAATAGGTTGCAACATCTAGGATATAGAGTTTGAACCCAAGACTCCCACTCCAGTGTAAGGGTAATTCATACCAGTAGTGGATGCTTATTGTCCTGAGGGTGTTGCTTAGAGCTGAACCAGCATCAAGTTGAACAGAGATTAAAAAAATAGATGTTTTTGAAGTAAGACACACAAAAGTATGAATTTTTCTGTAACAGACTTTCAGTTTAAAGCCGGTGTGTTTCCAAGTAGACTGAGTTGTCAGGCTAGATTTTCAGTTGATCCTAAATCTTGTCATACTAGGTAGGGCTGGCACAGTCTGGTTTAGAAAAGTAAACAGAGGTCAGAGGATTTGTGGGTAGATCTGCTCTGCCCTAAAGCTCCTGGGCTAACTCACTCAGAGCATGACCACTTCAGTTCTATGTTAGTGCAAAAAATGAGAAAGAATAAACAGCTGGTGTGGGCCACTTAGACTTGTTAGATGTTGAGTTCAGAGCAAGCAGCATTCTGCCACCAACAAAGGACAGGCCTTGACTTCGCAATAGAGACATGATAACTACAGGGCCGCCTCCTTCCACGTTGCTGACCTGGAGTGGTTGCCACATGCTCATGGCTGAGATTCCTTCCTCCTCACTCTTGCAGAGCCCCCTCCCCAGGTACCTGTTGTACAGAAATGCTGTGAACAATACAGGGGGCGGGATGGGTAAATCCCTTTATCCTTAACCTCCCTTCTTGATTTAGGTTGATGAGAAGATACTAAGAAGAGCAATAGAAAGCTGAACTACTATATTATAACACTGTGAACAAAAGCAATAGCAAAATGGCCAGGCTTTTGCCTTCTGGGTGAGATTGTGATCGTTACAGGGCCTGATGTCTGGTGTAGACCGGGCCTTCATTGGTCTTTGAAGTGCAGATCTGCAAAGAGCTGCCAGACCTCAGAAACAGGACCTGAGATGCTGTGAACCCCTCATCCACTCCCCGCTAATCAGGATCTTTTGTTCTCACCTTCCTCCTCTAGCACTTCTCTTTCCAAGTGTCTTAAGCACAGCAATGTCTTAAAGCAGATGCACGTGCATTTGCCATCTTCCCCATAGGGAAGGTGTCACGTGATGAAGCAACTAGAAAATGGTATGTGAGGGTGGCCTTGCAGGCTTTGCTCTCAGGCTAGACAGATACTGAGACCTTGCAGATCTGCCCCTTGGCCAGTGTGCTGAGGGTGTGACGGCGATCTGTGGGTAACTGGAAGCACGCCCACTCCTGGCTGATGTAACATTCATGACTTGACCTGATTAGATTTGTTAGTCAGAAACTGTTTCAAGGCCGAAGAGGGAATAAAAGATCCAGAAAGCGAGAGCCTTTTGGCAGATTCCTGGTTTCATTTCCCTTCTGAAATCAGCCCATTAAAATAACAGGAGAGCTGGGGACACGGCTCAGGAGTAGAGCCTGAGCTTAGTGCGTGCAGGGCCGGTGGTTCTCCACCAGAAACGTGAATTAGCAGAAGCTATTGTTGAAATTGGCTTATAATAGGCAAATATAGAGACGATATAAGGACAAAACATTCAGGATTCAGCCATGTGTAGTGACACATCGACAATCCCAGTATTCTGGGAGGTTGAGGCAGAAGGATCGTATGAGCCCAACCTGGGTGACTTAGCAACACCCTTTCTCAAGGGTCAGTGATGTAGCTCAGTGCAAAGACCCTGGGTTCAGTCCTCATTACTGTGGGGGTGGAGGGATGTGATAAATTTTCATTTTCTCCTATTAGAGATAAAATTGAACCAGGCGTGGTGGTATATTCCTGTAATCCCAGAGGCTGAGGCAGAAGGATTGCTGTGAATTTGAGGCTACCCTGAATTACAGAGCGAGATGCTGTCTCAGAGAAAAAAGTAAATGGAACACTTTTCCATGTGTCCAGGGTCACATTGTGTTAGCTGTGTGGGTAGTGTGTGTGCCCATTTGCAGCACTTGGGTTCCTGTGTGGCTCTCACGGCTCCCAGACTGCAAGCCTTCCTGCTCCCCTTCCTGAGTACCTAGAAGACCCTAACTCCTGGAGTCTTAGATTCATCAAAGCTTAGGGGTGGTTTTTGGTTTTGGTACCGGGAATCAAACTTGGGACCTTGGGCTTGCCAGGGAGGTGCCTGTGACACTGCACTGAGTTATATCCCCAGCCCCAGAGCCTAGTTTTTGTCTTATTTTTTTCTTTTTGGTTTCCTGAGACAAGGTCTTGCTATGTAGTTCAGACTGACCTCAAACTCAGCAGTTCTTAGGCCTCAGTCTCCTGAGTGGTAAGGAGTGCGCCACTGCACATCGCAAAGTTTAGCATAAAATGTCAGTTCATTCTCAACTTCCTCTTGGAAATACTTCTCAGGACTAACCGCTTGGTGGCATTATTCCTTGGCATTTATATGTCATGAGATTATCTTATTCTGGCTGTTATCACAGGGTATGCTGAATGCTGTCCCAAACACACACAAATCCAATATCAGTGCACAGCAGGGTGTAGTAATCCCAGCACTTGAGAGGCTGATGCAGGATAGCTCTGATTTTGAGGGAGCCTGGGCCACATAGCAAGACCCTGTCTCAAAAAGCCAAAACAAAATATTGCCACAAACAGCCTTACAACTTACTCATTCTTTCAGTTCATGCCATGTGGTTGAACATCTCCCCCCTTTTAATGGAAGTTCAAATTTATAAATACATTGTTCCTAAAAGCTAATTTGATCTGAGCGTGGTGGCACAGGCCTCTAATCTCAGCACTTGGGAGGCTGAGGCAGGAGGATCCTTGCAAGTTTGAGGCCAGCTTGGGCTACAAAGTGAGCTCAAGGTCAGCCTGAACTGCATAGTGAGACCCTGTCTGAATAAGACCAAAAAAAAAAAAAAAAAAAACTATTTGAAATTACATAGGAAAATCTACTCAAGAGTCTTAAGGCAAGAATAGCTCTGTAGTGTCAGAATCCTGATAAGGTTTGTGACAACCTTGATATTCCAAGAAATAAAGCCAAGGGGTTTTCTAGCATTATTTTCCCTTTGGTGTTTGTCTATTGGTCATTTCACCCCCTGGCCAGATTGTTCGTGGGCCCACATCAGGAAAGTCAGCTCTGTTTCAATGAGTGGTGTAGCACTTCATCCTGGGGTGTTGGGGGCCCTGTTCCTGTGGACAGCCCTTGTGACAGCGGCAGTATGGGTTGAGTACGGGGCTGTTATTTGCTGTCAGGAGCTACGAATGTGGTTGAGTCTTAACTGGATGAGAAGACGGGGCTCCCAGCTCTACATTGCAGCCTTAAGACCCAGGGCCTTACTCTTTGCCCCCTGGGAAGCAGAGCTGGGTGGGGTGAGCCTCACTGCATCTGGGCTCCCATAATTGGGACAAGCTTTTCTGCAGGCTGGGTGTTAAATCCCTTGTGTCTGACCCCTGCGCTCGTGGAGGGCCTGTCTCCTGCTGAAACTGAACTTTGTACCATATCTTCCTCTCATTCTGACGTGATAACAGGCTGATTGTCCTACGCGTGTGCTGGAGAGGGGTGGGTGGGTGGGAACAGAGGTTTGGATATTAAGTTATTAAAGTGCTGATGCCCATGGAGAGAGTGGCCCCTCCTCTCCCCAGCGGGGACCAGGTACCTCACTGGCCTGCGTTGCTGCCGCCCCTGGGGCTCCCCCAGGCTCCAGCAGCCTGCGGCGCTCAGCAATGGGAAGTCAGCTCCTGCTGCAAGAGCCAGAGCCCTGTGAACCTCCTGGCCAGTACTGGAAAGGGCAACACTATTTATTTTTATATTATGTATATTTTGTGGTGGTCTGCTGAGTCCCTGTTCCACTGAGAGCGACACTTACCTCAATAGTTAGTTCAATATTGTGTATTGGATAATTTGTTAAAAGAACTTTTTAAAAAGCTTTTGAACCTTGGAGGTCTGTAGATTTATTTCCGTATGAACTGGTTATTTTGTATAAAGTACATTCTTGAAAGTAGCAAGACTGATGTGTGTCCATGTGTCCCTTTTATCAGCAGGGCAAGGCAAGCTCAGGCTCCCATGAGGATGAGGCTTTAAAATAGCCCATCACGCAGTGCCTCGGTGCTGACAGCTGAAAGACCAGGGTCTGGGGAGGAGGGGGCATGGTGGCTCACACCTGTAATCCCAGCCCTCAGGGTGAGGCAGGAGGATCACAAATTCAAGCATAGTGTGCACAACTCAAAAGGCTTGAGGTGTAGCTCAGGGCAAAGGCTTTGGACTCAATCCCTAGTACCACCAAAACTTAAAAAAAAATCTGGGTGACAGCCCACTGCAGGGGGTGTAACAGCACGAGGACACCCAAGAGATTAAAACAAAGCAGTGACGGTGCCAACCCGTATAGAGAATGAAATAATTCGCAGCCCCTGCTGTCAGCACCCTCCTGTGCATCCCACCACCACCTGGGCCATGCATGCGTTGCTGGTTAGTGTGTCCTGTGTGCTACAGTGACTTTGATCTTCCAGAGGAGGGTGGGCGGGCGGGCAGGCAGGATGCAGCTGTCTATAAGTGGCCTGAAGTAAGAGCTATAAATTAAGAAAGGTGCTTTCATACCTGCCCAGATATTTTAAATTTTATTTCTAATTCCTGGGAGGTTTTTTGTTCCAGGTTGGGTAAAGGAAGGTGCTGGACATGTTCTTTAGTTATGTGTAGTCTTAAGACACCAAAGTGCCTGGCCTGTTTTATCCGCAAAGAATTAGCCTTGTAAACTACTAACCTTTGTGCCACAAAACAGCAGTGGACGGTGCCAACCTGTATCGAGAATGAAGTAATTCACAGCCCCTGCTGTGCACCCAACCACAAATAGCAACATTTTCACTGTCGTTTTGAAGTCAGGCATGGTTAACCTCAGTACTTAGGAGGCTGAAGCAGGATTGCTTGAGTTACACGTCAACCTGAAGTACATTCTCAGGCCCTGGCTCAAAAAACCAAAGCAAGGAAGCAAAACAAAAAATCTGGTTTTATCATTTTCTAAGGCAATGACTTTTTTTTTTTTTTGTCTTTTTGAGACAGGGTCTCATGCAGTTCAGGCTAGTCTTGAACTCCCTTTGTACCATGCTTGGCAGCAATGATATTTCTTGGTGTTCAGTTGGGTGTCACATCATCCCTCTTGATGCACTCCAGCTGCTATTTTAAAACTGCTTCCAGCTCAGTTATTCTCCCATAAAAAGCAGTTCTATGAAATGTCAGACACGTTCTTACATTAGTTACAAATACCTATAATTTCTAAAACAAAAATCAACTTAAGAATCGCTAGGGGAAAAAATCATTAGGAAAACCAGAGTTACCTTTTGACATTTACTTGTTAACACCTGTAGGTAACATCTCACACAAAGATTATCGTAGACCAGAAGCTTCCTTCATAAAACAAACAGCAACGATTGGGGTGAGATTCAGAGGTGCTTCTTAAGGATGAGTGGCCCTAAACGTTCTTACTGGGAGGGCACTGCAATGTAAACAAGTAGCTCTTCTCCTGGCAGTTTTACCATAACCAACCCCTACACTGTGTGAGTGCTGCTGAACTGAGAAAATAACCCCGGGCGGTTTGGAGGTCATTCTTCACCCTGGAGGCTTCTGGAGAGTTGGGTGGCCTGTGGCATAAAGTTGTTATGCAAGAGGGCTCTCTGGCAGGAAGGCTAGCAACTCCTTTCTGCTGGACAGCCGGGTTCTCTGCCAGTGCGGCTGTAAGAGACAGCTCTGAGTGTCCACACCACAGCCTCGAAGTCCTTGCAGCCAGCGCCCCACCACAGTCTGTTCTGGGCCCTGCGAGTCTGTTTTCCCCACCCCTTGGGTTTCTAGTAGGACAGTCAGGCGTTTGTTTCAGTCCCTTTTCTGCTACCAAGGCTCACTCTAGTTTTCTTAGGCAATTTTTGCAAACCCTTCAATGCAAAGTAGACTGAAACAGCCAAGAAGGCAGCTGGAAAGTGCCCAGGTTTGGCGATTGTGTGCTGGACGCCACCCCCTTGTGCATCCATGACTTGCATAGCAATGTAGGAGCCCTGGAGGCCGTTTCAGGGCTGTACAGCCACCGCTTGCTCCTAGAATCCTGCACTTCAACCTCATTCTCGACAGCAAATGACAGGGATCACTTGCCCTATCCCAGCCTGTCAAAGCTGGACAAATATTTTGAAATGGAGCTAGTTCCTAGGATTGTATGCGTGGATTTGCTTTGAGAAGGAAGTTTTTAAGAAGGCAAAGACAAGATTCAAGTGAAGCCCAGCCTGGGAATGCACCAAGAGGTAAGATGAGGATGGACTGACTCATTCGAACTTGCAGTGAGTACAGTTGTCCCTCAGTATCTTAGGAGTTGGTTCCAGATGCCCCAGTGCGCATACGCTCAGGCCCCTTTATATAATGGCATAGTGTTTGCGTATAACCTGTTCTCACCCCCCCAGTGTGTACTGTAATGTCAAGACTATCACACTCATTGCAGTATCAGTGTTGGATGAGTGGCTAAACTGTTGTTGAGGGTCTAATAATAACAGAAAATGTCCCTGGATGATCAGTGCAGTGGAACTTGCTGTTTTTCAAATACCTTTGGTTCACAGCTGAATCTCTAGGTGCAGAAGCCATGGGCACAAAGGATGGACTGTTCTTACTAAATACAGCATGCCTGGCACTCCGCCTGGATAACTAGAATACAAAAGAAGAAAAATAGAGGCTTCTGTTCAGAGGTCATAATGAAGAGAGAAAAAATGCAAGTTGCACAAAATCTGGAATACAGTGGGGGGCTAGAAAGGACAGTGCGTAAAGGACCACACTGAGGAATGATTGTTCCCTCTAATCAATGTAATTGGGCAGGAAGTGTTCAGTTGGGGACGGTTATTTCAGAGCTCCTTCCAGCAGCACTCTTACTCAGCCTTGTTTTTAATTAAGCTAACCTAAAATGATGACAATTCAAAAGTTTCAGCTACCAATAATTGTGACATCCAGGATAGTACAAAAGGAACATCCCCTGGAGACTGGGCATAGACCCGCAGAACTGGAGAGTTGATGGTGGTCCAAGTGATGTCCCAGTCCCTGCTCCCTTAACACTTTATGTCTACGTGACCTGTTGTGCTTGTCCAAATGTAATCCTGGACCTGCAGCATCAGCAGCACTTGGGGACATCTTAGAAATGCACATTCTCGAGCTGGGCAAGGAAGCACACACCTGTAATCCCAGCACTCCGGAGGCTGAGGCAGAAAGACTGCAAATTCAAAGCCAGCCTGAGATACACAGTGAGTTCAGGGCCAGCCTGAATTTGCATAGAAAGCCCTGTCTTATCCCCGTCCCCTTATACTCTATGAGATCCCTCCTCAGGCCTACTCAAGCAGGCACCCAGGGCCCAGTTGTTTTGGGGTATTGGGGTTTTTTGTATCAAGGATCGAACTCAGGACCTTGTGCTTGCCAGGCAGGTGCTTGTACCACTAAGCTATATCCCCGCCCCTCAGAGACTTGTTGTAACAAGCCTTTTGGTTCAAATGAGCCCTGCTGTTTGAGAACACAGACCTGGGGAATGGCCTGGCGTTTGTGTTCAGTCCTTAGACCTGTCCCAAGCGGGTATCTCACTGAAACCTGGTGGATAGACCATTCACCCCCAATGCTGCTGGCTAACACAGAATAAAGGTAATAGAGGTCCCTTCACTCTGTATTTGGGGGAAGGAGCACAGCACAAGAATGGCTACAATGTTGAGGCGTTTCCTCCTCCTGCCTCCAGCCTCTGACCTGCCTTCCAGGCTGCGCCTGGGTCCTCCCACTTTTCTGTCCGATCTCACCCTGAGTCTGCTTTCTGTGGCCATCCACTGCACTGCAAGAGGTTTGTGCCAATCTACACCTAGCTGGCCAGCACCATCCACTGCCCTCTGCCTGTTGCTGTGTGTGCTGCCTGACAACCTGGTCCTTATTCCTGTGAATAATAAGACAACCACAGCTGCAGTATAGTTCAATCAATAAATTTTCAGCAAGTTATGTTTGGCTTTGCCGTGTCCCAGCCAGTTTTCGGTCTAAGCTCCCTCTAAGGGTTGTCTTGGCTTAAAAAAAAAAAAAAAACAGACACGTGATGCCCTGCCCCCAAGATGGCACTGTTTTTATTGGGAGTCCAAGCTGGACGTGGTGGTGCACGCCTGTAATCCCAGCACTCAGGAGGCTGAAGAAGGAGGATAGTTGTGAGTTCGAGACCAGCCTAGGCTACAAAGTGAGCTCAAGTCCAGTCTAAAATGCATAGTGAGACCCTGTCTCAAAAAGACAAAAAACAAAACCTACTGGGAGTCCACCAGGGGCATCAAGATGTTTTAAAGCTTCCCAGGTGAATTATTCTGAGCAGTCCAGATTGTAAACTACTGCCCAGAACAGGGCCTCAGAACCTCGACAGTGTGCCTTGTCCTGGCCCGGGGAGGATCTGAGTCTGCGTCTCTGAGAGGTGCCAAAAGACAGGACAGGAAGGCTGTACCATTTAATGAGGGAGGCCACTTGCTACAGTATTCTCTCGTATACTCCTCTAAGTCTCAACACTTAATTTTCTCTGCCTTTTAAGATTTCCTAGCTCAGCTCAGTGACAGACACCTATAGTCTCAGCACTCGGGAGTCTGAGGCAGGAGGATCACCATGAATTCAAGGCCAGGCTGAACTACATAGACCCTGTCTCAACCAAAAAAAAAAAAAAAAAAAATTCCTGCCAGTAATAGTAGCATCCCTGTCCCCAAGGCTGACACTCACTTGTGCTTTGGATTCTAATCCACTACATTGATCCCAGGGCCTTCCCACTGAGCTACACCTCCAGTCCTTGCCATTTTTTATTGGAGGCAGGATCTTCCTAAGTCACTAAGTCATGCAGGCTGGATTTAATGTTATAGCCCTCCTGTGTCAGCCTCCAGAGCACTGGGATCACTGGTGTGTGTCTATGGCTACCTTTCCTTCATTGCCGTTCTTTGGGTCACGTTTTCCAGATTACTACTAGACCTGCCTCCTGTGTGTTCTGCTGCTACTGTTCTGTGATTCAGTTTTGTCTGCTGCTGTTGTATTTACTTTAGGCGCTGGGGATCACAAGTTCTTCAAGCCCAGGGGCTGGGGGTGGGGATCCATGGTAGAGTTCTTGCCTTGCATGCACAAGCGCCTTGAGTTCAATCCCTAGCCCACAAACATTTAAAAAAACAAAAAAAAGTTGAAGCACAGCCTAGGCAATTTAGCCAGACCCTGTCTCAAAAAGGGCTGGTGATATACTTAGTTCAGAGGTATAGCACCCCTGAATTTTATCCCTAGTACTCCCCCAAAAGAGTCCTTTCTTAACTGTACTATTAAAATTTTTGTTGTGGTAACTCTCCTGTGTCCCTCCCTGCCACCATGCTACCTGTTTAAATTGAAATGTGACCCCTTCATTTCATGGCTCGCCTTTCTTCCTTGCATGTATTTATTTTGGGGGTGGCTCGCACATGTGATAGGCACATGATAGCTCAACCAGCGAGCTCTACCTCTGGCCCACTTGATGGTGGTAAAAGATGCATAATAGCCAGGCGTGGTGGCACACGCATGTAATCTCAGCACTTGGGAGGCTGAGGCAGGAGGACTGTTCTGAGTTCAAAACCAGCCTGGGCTACAAAGTGAGCTGAAGACCAGCCTGAACTGCATAGTGAGACCTTGTCTCAAAAAGACAAAAACAAACAAATGAACAAAAAAACACATAATAAAAAATTTCCCACTTTAAGTTTACATTTCAGGAACATTTAGTGCACTCATCTTGGGCACCCATCACATCCATTTCTAAAATGCGTTCCTGGGCCCCAGCTGAAACTGCACCCGCTTAAAACTGACCCCCCCCCCACTTTCCCAAGACTGATCACCTTTCCCCCACTCTGTCTCTGAGTTTGACTCTTCTGTGTGCCCTCATGTAAGGGGAATCATAGTGTTCGTCCTCTCACCCAAATCACTGTCCTCTCCCTGCCCTGTCCTAACCACCCATGGGCCCGAAGGCCTTATTCACCGTCATTCTGCGTCAGCTTTCCTTTGCCCCCCAGAGAAAGCAGGAAGCATCCAGCAGTGGTCACCTATCCCAGGCCTGGCCCTGCACCCAGCGGCCTGCGTCCCAGCTAAGTGCCCTCTGATAGATGAACAGGCAGTTTCCAAAGGGAACACTTAGGTCATGGCTGGTAAGCAGTAAAACAGGATTCACACCAGTTCCAAAGCAGTCATGTAATCCTCAGTGCAAAATGAACATCTCCTGCACCTCCGCCAAGGAAGGCGCCGCACTGAGTGGTTTGTCTAAGGGGGAAGGCAGGGGCTGGGAGCTGGGAGCTAGACCTGGCCTTCTGACTCTGACGCCTGTCCAAGGCTAGTGCCCGTCTCTCCCTAATTCTTGGCCTGAAAAAGTCCTGTCCCACCCAGATGCAAAGTGCTTGCCAGCACTACTCTCCCCCTCCTACTCAACCCTTGCCCCGGCTGAGACCATCTCCCTCTAGAGTGTGTTTGTCTCTGCCGCTGCTCTCACAGTTCCGTTGACATTTGAGCCAGCCTTCTGCCCCGAATCAGTTGCCACCTCCCTGAAACCTGTAGTTCTGCACACCGGAAGACGGTCTTGAGCTCCTGCAGCACTGACTTCACAGCTCAGGGGTAGCATGCGGGGGAGAGGCAGAGTAGCAAGCCACACGCAGCCCTTCCGTAGCTGAGCTGCTGAATGAACAACCCTGTCTCCCTGCAGGGCACGCCTTACAGATCATTGCAATGTCCACTAGCTGCAGTTTAAAAACTGCGGACGGCAAGGTAGACCGCTTGTTCAGCGTGCAGGGGCCCTGGGCTTGACCCGCAGCGCCGGAGGAAAGAAATGCATGAGACCCGGGTGTGGAAAGAAGGTCGGGCACCAAGGGTTTTACACAATGTTTGCACTGCATTGATTTCCATTTGTTTGTCCGCCCCCCTGGGCTTCCAGGTCTCTGAGTGGGAGGAGAATCTCCCTTCAGCCTCACGCTCCCTCGGCCAAATCACTTCCAGCCTGGACTTTGAAAGTCACACCAGCAACCAAGTTAAACAGCTGCCTGCTTGTGGCCTGGGAGCCTGGGCTTGCTTAAAAGGTGTGGAGGCTCTTGAGCTTTGATTCAGCACAGCCTGTCTGAAGGTTCAGAGAGGGAGGAGAAGGGATTAGTAATCACCAAGGACGAACCAGCTCCTCCTGGCCAGCCTCATGAACCTGCTCTTCCCTGTGGCACAGTAACCTGGCCTCTGGCATGAGCTCTGGAAACGGCAAGGTTCTTTCCTCCTAGAAGCAGGTAAGTGTTCTCTGTGTGTCAAGCTCAGAGTTGGTAGAAGACTCCTAGCAAATAAATAGCCACAGAAAGAAAAGTGCAGGCTCGGGAAAGGGCTTCCATTCTCACCTGCTACCCAGAGCTGGAAGGGGCGGGAGGACAGGGCTTCTCCCTAACTCGGGGCCATCTCGGGCAACCTCCAGGCCAGGAAAGAGGTGACGTTCCTGCCACTGAATCCAGAAGCAGCTGCTGGCTGCCAGCACAGGGGCTCGTCCCTGAGAGTGCCCTCTAGCTCTGTGAGCTCTGCTAGCCCAGGGCGTGATAGCCCAGGGCATGGGCCTCATCCCTCAGAGCCCCTGGCCCAGGTCTCATGATGTAAAGAAACCGGACAGCTAAAGATTACACTGTCTGTCCTATGCTAATGCTGCCAGGTCAAAGGTGACCAGGGCCCTTGCTGGCCACCTCTGTGCACTAGACCTCTAGATGCAGCCCTAAGACCATCTTATCTCTCTAATAACTTCTCATGTAGATGGAACATAGGTTACTGCAGCACACCATGGTCTGTGTGGTCAGAAGGCACCAGACCAGGACCTGAGGGCTTCAGATAGGCTTGAAGGAGGAAGGGACGTCCAAGCTGAAGCCCGAAGAACAACCTGTAATTCATCAAAGGTCAATGGGGAAAAAGTGTCCAGGGTGGAAGGGACAGTATGTGCGGGACTGTGATGTGGGTCTGGTGGGGCAAGCAGGGAGTAGAGCCTGTGCTGCTACGAGCCTGGTAAGGCAGCAAGGCATTTGCAAGGAAGTGCCTAAGGACCAGCACAAATCCCACCGTCGTTGTTGTCCTGGAAGGAGACCTGAGCCAGCCTGGCGGAGCAGGGAACGCCTGAGGCTGGGTCCACCACTGGATGGTGCTGGAGTGGCCAAGCAGCACTGCTGGGGAAGATACTTGGGATAGGGTTTTCCTATGCGTAGTTACCATGGTGAGTTCAAGGCTAGCCTGAAGAACATAGCGAGACCCTGTCTCAAAGGGCTGTTAACACGGAATGTGGCTCCATGGTAGAGTTCTTGCTTTGCACGCACAATGTCCTGAGTTCAATCCCCAGCACAAAAACAAAAAGAGAGTTTGTTTTTTGTCTTTTTGAGACAAAGTCTGGCTAGGCAGTTCAGGCTGAGCTTGAGCTCACTTTGTAGCCCAGGCTGGTCTTGAACTCAAAGGAATCCTCCTGCCTCAGCCTCCTGAGTACTGGGGTTACAGGTGTGCATGCACTACCACGCCCAGCCTAAAAGAGAGTTTTTAAAAAGATTAAGCATAAGCCCACAGTGTTAACTATAGATCCCACAACATAAAATGAATCAAGGCAGAGCTCTTGCCTAGCATAGTGTCCTAAGATTTTCAGCACTGACATTTTCTGGACTTACCACAGACAGAGAGAGCCCGTGCCCTTAAGAGACAGTGCCCAAGGCGGAGGCGGTGACAGCACGGTGACCGCTGGGTCGGGGAGGACCCTGGGCAGAGGTGCAGACTTGGCCTGGATCGCCGAGGGGACAGTGGTGCTACCTTTGGAGGGGAAGCGGGAGCACAGGGGCTATGAGCAGGAAGAGGGAGCCCATAGGGCAGAAGGCACGGCCACGCAGGGGTCAGTCGGAAGACACAGGCTGGGGGGCTCGAACTACAGGTGGGGCTCACCCAGGGGGACCCCAGCGATCCAGGACACGGGTGGAGAGAGCCTGAGGAGTCACAGATGTCAAGGGCATGGGACCTCATAAAACAGGGACGAAGCTGCAGCCAGCAGGGCTTGGGGAGATGTTGGCCTGCACAGGCCTCAGCCCTCATCAACCAGGGACATTTCTCCAAACAGCGCACCTCTGGCTGGCCTCACTCCAGATGTGACTGAGAAACTACGTTAGGCGTCACTGCAGCTGCAGGCATAGCACAGGCTCCCCAAAGCAAGACTCCTAGCCTGCAGGCACTGAGTGAGACAACCCTGAGTGCTTACAGCAGGGAACAGGCGGGAGGCTGAGTACTGTCTAAGCACCGAGAAGGAAGGAAGGATGGGCCGGGAAGAAAGCTGGGTGGGGAGGCCTCTGGGGTGGAGCGGGAGAGAGGTGTGAGGGCGCTGGAGGAGGCAGAACTAGGGTTGGGCCGGAAGGAAGCCTCCTGGCCCTGCTGACTGTCTGGGCGAGGAGAGGGAGGGGGTGGACTGAGCTGGACCTGACCAGGAGGGGCAGGACTGGAAGGTGAGTCCGGAGAGGAGGCCCCCTGCAGACAGCCAGGCCAGGCCGGACAGGGGAGGAAGAGCCCCTCGGTCCACAGCGGCCCTTCCTGCCCCTCCAGGAGCACGTCCGCTGCTGCCCCCACCACCACTGCAGACTCCAGGGGAACAAGGAGGTGGCCCAGAGAAAGCAGGTGGCTCTCAGTGGGGCCGAGAGAAGGGCGCGCCAGCAGCTGCCCAGGCTCCAGCCGCCCTCGGCAAAGCTCACCGGGATGCTTTTGTTTCATTTTACACTTTATTTGTAGTGCTGGGGCGGATCCTGCTAGGCAAGTACTCTACACCACACGGCACCCAAGCTCTGTGCAGCTGTAGTTCATTCCTGTCAGATTCCAGTTCTCTGAAGACAGTGATCTTGTTTTTGTCCCCAGCGGTATCTCTGGTGCCTAGACTGCAATTGGCACTTTATAGGTGCTTGACAGGTAATTAACAGAATGGCTAATGTTCAGGCAACAGATTGCTATACAGGATGGCCATCTTGGACCCTGTGGTCACCTTTGGGACTTTCCCGGAGACAGAGCCCCTTTAAAAGTGCCCTTGAATGGCAGGTGTATAATCCCAGCACTCAGGAGGCTGAGGCGGGAGGATTGTTGCAAGTTCGAGGCCAGCCTGGGCTATGAAGTGAATTCAAGACCAGCCTGAACTGCATAGTGAGGCCCTGTCTCAAAAAGACAAAAAAAAAAAAAAAAAAAAAAAAAAAGTGCCCTTGAATCGGGGCATGGTAGCGCATGCCTGTAATCCCAATACTTGGGAGGCTGAGGCAGGAAGGATCGTTTGAGACTAGCCTGGGCTACAAAGTGAGCCCACGGCCAGCCTGAACTGTACAGGGAGACTGTGTCTCAAAAAAATAGTAAACACAGGGAGGCAGGCTTGGCATTGCACACCTGTAATCTCTCTACTCAAGAGGCTGAGGCAGGAGGGTCAGCAAGAATTTGAGGCCAGCCAGGCTACACAGTGAGTTCAAGGCCAGCCTGAACTCCATAGTGAGAACCTGTCTAAGCACCTGTGAGAATGCATCCATACCTACAGGAAATCTACAAGATCACTGAAGTGTTCTCATTTATTTGAGTGTGACTTCAGACAGAAAGGGTTCATTCCTTTTTTTTTTTCCTGCAGTGCTGGGGTTAGAACCCAGCGTCTCCCATGTGCTAAGCAAAGGCTTTAACCCTGACCTCCACCCCTGTCCTGTCAATTTTTCTGTGCATGTGTGGTACTGGGGACTGAACTCAGGGCCTTGTGCATGCTGAGCCACATCCCCAGCCCTTCCTATCAATTTTTAAAGCAGCCACCTGGCATTGGAATGTCTTCCTGCCCTGAGAACCTCCTAAATATCTCAAAGAACAGGGGACACACTAACTCCTTCACATTTTGCCACCCGTCATCCCAGAGCTCCATTTTGGAGGTGCACAGTTCAAGCTTCAAGGGACAGCGGTGGTTCCCCAGCCTGCGCCCCCCTCCCTCTCAGCCCACCTGAGACTTGGACGCTGTCATGCGAATTCTTACTCCTAATGCAAATTCGGGGACCAGACTCCTGGCTGAAAGTATCAGAAAGCCATTTTTTTTAATGTATCAGAAATCGAAGTCAGGACTGTGCACTTGCCAGGCAGGCACTTATGCCACTGAGCTTTATTTCCAGCCTGAAAGCCATTCTTACAAGATATGCAGTGAAGTCAATTTCATGCCAGGACACTTGAGTGCCTCAGACTCCAAGGTCAGAAAAGCAGCGGGGGGCTGGCGGGGCCCAGCGTGGAGGGCAGGGCCTGGCTCCCAGCCTCTGTGTGGGGCTGGGGACGCAGTGACACAGGAATGGACCGGAACCAAGAATTAATGTCTGCCTCTTTTTTTTTTCTTTTGACAGTTGGACCTCGGGCCTTGCACACGGTAAACAAGCACTTTACGCCTGGGCTTGCCGCCCAGCCCTGCCTGTCTCCTCCAGATGCTCTCCTTTCTCCCTTCTGAATCTTTCTCTGCAGGTGCTGCCCACAGACCCACACTGCGTGTTACAAACCCGCTCTGCCAGGGGCTCCCACCAAAACCTTCCGCAGCCCTGAACTTCCTTCCTCTCTCATCCGGCCTGTGAGGAAGCCTAAGTCCCCTGCCTTCCACACACACCCTCAGTTCCGACGCCCTCACCCCCACTCTGCGAAGCAGCTCTGGACTTCTCCCTCCACCACTTCGGTGACAGTGACGCTTCCCAGTCTGCTCTCAGCTCACCTGAGACTTGGACACCACACTTAGCCTGCTGATGACCACGTGTCATACCTCTGCTCAGAACTCTCAGTTGCTTCTCTTTTTTACTCAGAATAAAAGTCAGAGGCCAGTCAGGTGGGGCACACACCTGTAATCCCAGATACTTGGGAGGCTGAGGCAGGAGGACTGAAATTCCCAGGCCAGCATGAAAACCTTAGTGAGACTTTGTCTCAGAATAAAATTTACTTTTTTATTTTTTAGTTTTTTTTTTTTTCTTTGAGACAGGGTCTCACTATGTAGCCCAGGCTGGCTTTGAATTTATGGTGATCCTCCTGCCTCAGCCTCCAAGTGCTGGAATTATAGGCATGCACCACCACACCTGGCTCAGAATAAAAGAGCTGCATGTAGCTCTGTGGTAGAGCGCTTGCCTGGAGTGCACGAGCCCCTCAGTATCACAAGAGAAAGTGGGAGGCTCTCACCCCTACTCACCACCGCAGAAACGTCACCTCCTTTGACTTCAGCTTGCCAGAGCTCGATCAGCTCAGCCTGGAGCTTGCTCTGCCTCCTTGGTTTTTGGCTGTGCTAGGACGGATCCCAGGGCCTCAGGCGTGCTAAGCGTGTGCTCTGTGCTCTGTGCCTGCGCTCCAACCATCCTGCCTCAGCACCCTCCCCAGAGGCCTCTGAGGCTCACACTTCCTTTCCTAGGTCACCGGTGCCGCGAACCCTTGGTTAAGTCTCCACGGGCACTTCCTGCACCAAAGTCCCTTGGCGATTGCTTTCTCCACAGCACTTACCCGTCTCTGGTATCTTATGGCTTCATGCATCTTGTTTATCGTCTCCTCTAGAACTTAGGGCCCTGAGAGCTGGCACCATAGTCTCTGTTCACTAACACCTGGCACTCAATAAGGTTTTGCGGCACTGGGGATAGACCTCAGGACCCCACGCTGCGTGGAGAGCCCCCTCTCTCATCCTTCTTTCTTCTTCTCTGACCCCAAAGGTCTCAATGCTTGAGGACGGGTGAAAACCAGAGCAAGCTGGCTCATTAACTCCTGATTGTCCATTGTCCCATCAGGCACCACCTCCTCCTGCCTGCTGGCCAGGACAACAACTGCCCTAAGGAACCATTAGCCTGTGTCCTGCAACCCACCAGGGGCCTGCGTCCCCTGCAAAATGTCCAGCCAGGATTTAAGGTAAGCTCTGGGCGGGCTGGCGTGGAGGAGAGTTATTCAGCATCTCCGGATACTGAATGTGGATGTGGTGGTGCGCGCCTGTAGCCCCAGCACTGGGAGGCTGAGGCAGGAGGATCGCTATGAGCTCAAGGACAGGCTGGGCTACATAGTGAGTCCAAGGCCAGCCTGAACTATACAGTGAGACCCTGTCTCAAAAGAAAACCAAACAGATCCTAAAAAATAAGCTGAATTTAAGGGGAAAACAAGTGAGACCCATTCCACCAAGTTTATGTATGTAGTTTCCCCTCAGACACACACACAAATATGCATACAAACATAGACATGGGGTCAGGCATAGTGGCTCATGCCTGTAATCCCAGGCTGCAGCAGGAGGATCACTGTGAGTCCAGCCTGGGCTACATAGCAAGTTCAGGGCCACCTTGGACTTACATAGAGAGACCCATGCTGGGCGTGGTGGTGCACGCCTACAATCCCAGCACTCAGGAGGCTGAGGCAGGAAGATCATTGCGAGTTTGAGGCCAGCCTGGGCTACAAAGTGAGCTCAAGACCAGCCTGAACTGCATAGCGAGACCCTGTCTCAAAAAGACCAAAAAAAAAAAAATGTGTGCACATGTGATATTGTTAAATATACTTAGTAACTGGACGCCTTATATCAGGCTGTGAAATTCAAGTTGACCCTGTTTGTTGTCACAAATTTCTTTGCTTCTCAAGTTTCCTTTGGGGGAAACCTACTATTACCTACCTTACCACTTCCAGATAATCTATGTCCACATATTTTCCCATGTCTGCCTCTGGCCTAATAGATAAGGAACGTGTACTGGGTCCCAAGGGGAAATTCTCCCCCCTCTGTCCCATGTAGGGGCCAGTTTATCTAAAGTTTTACTTTGGTTAAAAGTAGATAATCTCTTTGCGGAGCCCTGGTTATCTCCCCTGACAGAGGCCTGGTCCTGTTACTATCAGTAGCCTAGGGAAAGGAAGCTTGGAGAAGCAGGACCTCTCTCTAACAAATAGCACAGCAGGACTCGCACTCAGTTCTGCCAGAGCTGAAGCCACACAGAAAGCTGCAGTGCCTGGGTGCCTTTTTTTTTTTTTTTTTTTTTGTCTTTTTGAGACAGGGTCTCACTATGCAGTTCGGTTCAGGCTGGCCTGGAGCTCACTTGGTAATCTAGGTTGGTCTGGAACTCACAACGATTCTCCTGCCTCAGCCTCCTGAGTGCTGGGATTACAGGTGTGGGCCACCACACCCAGCCAAGGCGCTTTTGCACACATGGCTGAAGCAGGAGGAGGAGCTGGAGACCGAGCTCTGGGGCAGCTTCTGAGAAAGCAGAAGCCTCGGAGGCTGCCAGTGCCTTGGGCTGGCTGCGGGCCGGGCCGGGGTACACCCTTCTCCCTGGCCAGGCAGCTATGGTGTGGCTGGGACTGCCTTGCTCGGCCCGGTCCTCCTCACCGGGCCCCTATCCTCCCCGTGGCCCAGCATTGCCGCCAAACTCATCAACGGTGGAGTGGCGGGACTTGTGGGGGTGACGTGTGTGTTCCCCATCGACTTGGCCAAGACCCGGCTGCAGAACCAGCGCGGGAGAGACACCTACAGAGGAATGTGCGTGCAGAGGAGCGTGGGTGCAGCCTGGAGGGTGCGGAGGGTGGGGTCCCCAGGGAGGTGGGGACCTGAGGGTTGGTCAGGGTCAGAGGAGGCGCAGCCAACGAAGAAGCAGTGGCTGGGCAGCCTCCTGGTCGCCACTGACACCTCCTCCTGGCCGCTGCTCTAGGCTCGACTGCCTGGTGAAGACAGCGCGCGCGGAGGGCTTCTTCGGCATGTACAGAGGTGGGCTTGGGCCGCGTGGGGAGGCCTGGCCGGGGCTGGTGAGGACAGCGGGTGGTGCAGGGGCTCGGGCGTCATGAGCATGCAGCATGCTGGGCACAGGCGTCGCTTCTGCCCAGAGAGCTGCGGGCATGAGGCCTGGGCGCCAAGTGGCCCTTGGGCGCTGCTGCCCAGGCCTGCCTTGGTGGAGGTAGAGGTACCTGTTCCCTGGTAAGACCTGCCCAGTTCCCTATAGGCCCTACCACTGCCCAGTGCACGCATGCATGTGTGCGTGAATCACCCTCTTGCTAAGTGGCTCAGACTGGCCTTGAACTTATGATTCTTTTGCCTCAGCCTCCTGAGAGCTGAGACGATCGGCGGTGCCAGCATGCCCAGCGCACCGTGCGGGGTGAAGCAGGAAGGCAGGCTCAGGGTGCAGGGGGCTCTGCGCCCTTCCTTGACCTGACCCTGGCCCGCCACTGTGCCCTGCAGGAGCCCCATCTGTTTGTAGGCCTCGGAGAACAGGCCCAAGCTGGTGCTGAGAAGAGCTAGAGGACCAGTCCCCTAAGAACATACAAACCCGGCCAGGCGCAGTGGCACACACCTGCTGAGGCCAGAGGATCCCAACTTCAAGGCCCATCTGGGTCACTTAGCAACACCCTGTCCCTAAATAAAAACTTAGGGCCAGGGGTGTAGCTTAGCAGCACAGCGTCTGCCTGGCAAGTGCAAGGTCCTGAGTTTGATTTCTGACCACCCCCATGAAATCAATAAATAAAAATTAATAAAAACTTAAAAGGGCTGGGGATGTAGCTCTAGTGAGAAGCTTTGGGTTCCATCCCCAGTACCCCCCCCCCCACAAATAATAGATACATATGCAAAGTACTCAGCTGCCTGTGGGACTGTGTGATGTCGCTGATCCCTGGGGCTCACTGCTGGGAGGTGGACAGCACTGGAAAGGAGAAAAATAAGATAATTTCCTTATAACTGGATGCAGGCGTCCATAAAGAAAACAAATGTGTAACAGAGGAAGGAACGAAAAAAAATCCTGTGTCAGTAACGTAGGCCAAGGAGCCCTGCTCCAGCCTCAGGGAGCTGTCCCTCGGGGAGGACCACGGCTGCTGACCTCTGTTCCTTGACACCAGGGGCCGCAGTGAACCTTGTGCTGGTCACTCCGGAGAAGGCCATCAAGTTGGCGGCCAACGACTTCTTCCGGCAGCTGCTCATGGAAGATAGGTATGGCCAGGCCGCAGCAGGGCACAGAGGTCCTTTGCCACGTGGCTGTTCTGAGAGAGGATCGCAAACGGGCCTCAGTCTGCCTGTCTGTGCATGTTTAACATAGGCACACAGATGGCTGAGGGTAGGTGTGTTTGGGTATACGGAAGAGGAGGAGCAAGTGTCTTTTGGGTGACAGGCAATACCTCCAAGTGAGAACACAGAACACACATAGATGCGTCAAGAACACACATAGATGCGTCAATCAGCTGATTTTTTTTTTTTTTCTTGGTCTTTTTGAGACAAGGTCTCACTGTGCAGTTCAGGCTATCTTTGAGCTCACTTTGTATCCCAGGCTGATCTTGAACTCACAATGATCCTCCTGCCTCAGCCTCCTGAGTGCTGGGATTAGAGGCGAGCGCCACCACAACGGCCTTAGCAAATGAATTTTTTTTTTTTTTTTTGGCAGTACTGGGGATTGAACTCAGGACCCTGCGCTTGCTAGGCAGGCGTTTATTCCACTGAGCTGTATCCCCAGCTCCAGCAAATGAATTTTTAATTGACCCCCTGAACGCTTTCTAGTTCTGCCCTCCCGCTGCCCAGTGAGAGGACTTGAGGACCAGACAGTCGCGTCACTCTGCCACCACTGGCTTCCCACCCCCGAGCAGCCTCTGGCTGGCATTTAGTCTCAGGTCTTTGAGGAGACCAGGGGCCAGGTGATTACTGAGCCAGCTGGGTAGGGGGCAGCCAAGGGTGACTGGACAAGGTTCCCATTAGTGGAAAGCCTCAGCCACCCAAGAGGGTCGACAAGCCAGGGGTGGCGAGGCTGGCTTGACCCTGAAGGAGCCTCCTGGTCCCACAGGACGCAGCAGGACCTGAAGATGGAGATGCTGGCCGGGTGCGGGGCTGGAATGTGCCAGGTGGTGGTTACCTGTCCCATGGAAATGCTCAAGATTCAGCTGCAGGATGCTGGCCGCCTGGGTGAGGCCTACCCAGCTTCACCTGTGATCGGTACAGACTGGTCAGAACGGGTCACACCGGCCTCCCTCCCCCACTGCCCAAGGGCGAGTCAGATCCTCGGGTCAAAGGGCACCTTTATTAGTGATGCCTCTCAGCACTTCCAGGTCTAGGACAAACAGCAGAAATGCCAGCCATTCAAGAGGGCTGGAGAATATTCACACCTCACACCTCTATGACCTTGAATTTGGGCTGACTTCCTAGAGATTTTAAGAAATGTCAGTGACCTGCTCACTAAACACTTCAGGCAGTAGATACTTTATGCTGTAGAAACTGGCTTTCAGGGGAAATCGTAAGAGGGAGAAGAGAAATATTCCTGTCCTTTTGGTTTTCCTTGGAAGAGAAGTTTGCCCCTGTTCTCAGCCCTGGTCTTCTGACCAGGGGAAGGGACCCGGGCGGATAGCAGAGGGGCCTCACCTCAGGGCTCCAGCCAGTGTGTGAAATAAGTCCCTGGGTCCTGGCCCCTGCAGCTCCTTGCAAGGAGCAGCTTGTTCCTCTGCATCGGACTCAGCTAGTGGGCCTGCTCTGGGCCAGCTCTGAAGCCCGCAGCTTTCCTTTCTTTACTTTTGTCCCCCCCTCCCCCCTGCTCCTTCCCACCTCCTTTCTGCTTGCCAGGCAGGTACTGCGCCCACTGAGCTATATCCCAGCCCACAGCATTGTTTATCTATAAAGTGCCTGAGCCCTGTTGCAGCAGTTTGTCAATCTGGGCAAAAAGCTCCAGGACCCCTAAAACACTTTAGGGACCTTTTCCCAGTCCTGGTGATGGAACCCAGGGCCTCTGTACCAGGCTACATCCCTAGCCCACTTTATATTTTGAGACAGGGTCTCTCTAAGTTGCCTGCCTTGGGCTCTTGCCTCTGAGCTGCCCCAGGGCTAGGACTGAGTGGCCTGGGGCTGCCTCTGGGGAGTGCTCCTGGCTGCCTGCTGGGCCCCGGCCTGAGAGGGAGCCCTCCTTCCCTTTCAGCAGTGCACCCCCGGAGCTCGGCGGCAGACCCCTCAACTCCTAGCGCAGGCTCAGCTTCCACCCGCAGACACCCCTCTGCCGCCCTCCTGGCCCAGGAGCTGCTTCGTACGCAGGGCCTGGGTGGCCTCTACAAGGGCTTGGGGGCCACGCTGCTCAGGTGAGCCTGCTGCCCGCGCGGGACTCTGGGCCTGAACTGGGGCCAAGTGCTGCCCCCCCTCTTATCAGGCACCAAGCCGGGTTGGCGGGCCCTTCCCTGCCACATACAACAGCCAAGGTCACACCGGGTAGGCAACCGGGAGACCACGGTTTTAGGCCCCTTTGACAAGATGTGTGGCTGGGTGTGCGCTGGCCCAAAGGCCCCTCGGAGGGCAGCGGCCAGTCTGTAGGAGAGGACCCCTGCTGGGTCGCCCGGTCCAGGCCCCTCAGTGCAGGCAGCGTTCCAGTTCCTCTGTAGGCCGCAGGTGCTGGCTGGGCGCAAAGCCCTTCCTGTTGCACAGACCTTCACCACGGGGCTGGCCTGGCGAGGGAGCGCTAAGCCCCTCCTGCGGGCTCAGGCCTCGGCTTCTGGGGCCGGTGGGAGGGAGCCCGGCTCAGCGCCCCTCGCCCCGCAGAGATGTCCCCTTCTCTATCATCTACTTCCCGCTCTTTGCGAACCTCAACAACCTCGGCGTCTGCGAGCGCACAGGGAAGGCCTCGTTCACGCACTCCTTCGTGTCGGGCTGTGCTGCGGGCTCGGTGGCTGCCATCGCGGTGACGCCCCTGGATGGTAGGTGGGATAGACAGCTCTTGTACCTGCACATGCAGCTCACCTGTAGCTGAACACACTGGGGCCGACAGTGCTCACCAGGGTCCTCACAGACATCACTGACAGTTCCCTCCTGCTGGGCACAGTGATTGCGCCTGTAATCTCTCTATTCTGGAAGGCTGAGGCAGGAGGATCACAAATTTGAGCCCAATCTGGGCAATTTAGCACCTGAGACCCCGTCTCATAAAAAAAAAACACAGGAGGGGGGCTAGAAACAGCTCACTGTAAAGAACCTAATAGCGTGCGCACACAAAAAACCAAAACCAAAGACAATCCCTCAGTTTTATTATTTTTTCCCTCAGCTTTATAAACATGGTTTCTTTAGTTTTGAGCCTCCCCTTGTCCTAGGGCCGCTGCAGACTTCTGCCGCAGGAGCAGCGCTGCAGGGTCTGGAGATCCTGGCCCCTCAGTGACAGAGCTGGCGGTGCAGGCCTATCCTGTGCGTTCTGGCTCTCTCCCCGCATGGGGAGGACACTCAAAGCGAGGTGTTCACTGTATATTTTAACATCTGCTCCATTTAGTTCTGAAAACTCGAATCCAAACCCTCAAGAAAGGCCTGGGTGAGGAGAGCTACAGAGGGACGGCCGACTGCGCCAGGTGAGCCCACACCCTGCCGCGCTGTCTGTACCTGTTTGATTGCTGAACTGTTTGGATTTTTTTTGAGACAGGGACTCACTGTGTATTCCTGGCTAGTCTTGAACTTGTGGTGACCCCCCGCCTCAGGGTTACAGGCGTGTGCCACCATGCCCAGCGGGAGCCCCACGTTTGTTTGAAATCCATTTCCCTCATCCCTCAGAGAAAAAACACCTGAGGAGCCTTCTGTCCTCCCAGGATGTAGTACAATCAACGCGTTTTGCACGACCCCACTGCCCGGCGCCAGACCGTACCCTTGCACCGGGAGTGGGACGCTTCCTCCTGCCTGGGGTCAGCCAGCGCTGGCAAAAGTGATGCCTCCTAAAGGCACAGATGCCTGAGGAGATGCCGGCTGGGGGCACGCCCGCCCAGCAGCTCCCTGGCTCTGCTCTCTCCGCAGGAAGCTCTGGACGCAGGAGGGACCCACCGCGTTCATGAAGGGGGCGGGCTGCCGTGCCCTGGTCGTCGCTCCCCTCTTTGGCATCGCCCAGGGTGTCTACTTCCTGGGGATCGGGGAGCGCATCTTACAGTGGCTGGAGTAGCCCTGGCCGAACGCAGACCTGTTCCGCGTCCCTCAGTCTAGGGGGAGAAGGGGGAGAAAGGCAACAGCCCTGCCCCACAGGCAAGTGCCAGCCCCTCCCGCGCCGCGAAAGCTGCACTCAGGTCCGGCGGGGCGCTCGGAGGCCCTGCCCACGCCAGCCTGGGGTGTTCCTGAAGGCCTGCCTCGGCCGGCGACCCCGCGCTTTAACACTGCCCTTCCCACTCGCGCTCCTACCCGAATCAGGATGCAGATTTAGTTGTTACTCCTGTTACTAACTTAGGGTTAGTCCTTGCACTGATGTTCGGAGAGGCGTCGGGGATCCAAGGGGACTGGGGCTGGCGCCTGGCTCGAGGCAGGGCCCTCCTGCCGACCTCCGTGGGGCTCTGGTTGAAATAAAGCGCAATCATTAGTCCCGCGAGGGGAACCCTGTGTCTTCTTTTGTGTGCTCGCCTCCGACCTGAGCTGCGGTGTAGGCCTTGCGGCCGGGCACTGCAACGGGTAAGCTGTGACGCAGGAGGCTGGAGGAGCCCCTGCTGGAGGAGCCGGGGGATGGGGTGTGGAGGGGGGTGGATGCTGTTTCTGCTTTGGGTTTTGGAGTCTTGATTCCCTTTTTTTTTTGGTACTGGGAATCAAACCTTGGACTTGCCAGACAGGCACTGTGCCACTGAGCTATATCCCTGGCCCATTGCTGCCTGACTGCCTCATCTTGAGGACAGAGCCTCAATTCCGCCTCCAGAGGCTGCTACAGACGGAAATGACGTCACAAAAAGGAAGTCAAGTCCCAAGAGAACAATGCCTGTTCCAAGAGCCGTTATCAGGTAAAAACCTCCGGAGGCTGAGGCAGGAGGATCATTGCTGAGTCTGAGGCCAGCAGAGTCCCTCCTAACTCAAAACTACTTACCCGGTGAGCACAACGGTCAACCTCAGTGACCTCACTCGCAAGGGGATGCCTGAGGCCCTGGCCCTCGAGATGGAACAGACAAGGCTGTTCTGCCGCCCACAGCTGCGAGGCCCTAGGCAGTGCTCAGCTGCTGAGACCACAAAGAAGGGACAGATGGGGACATGCACACGCCCACTCTCTGCACGATGACTTCCCTAGCACGAGGCGCATGAGGCGACCTCCCCAAACGCCTCACCTTCTTCCTCACACTTCCCGAACCGATACAGTTGTTCTCTCAGTAAGGCTGTACATCCCACAGGACTGGGGCGTTGCTTGCCAGGCCTTGAGGGCAACCTCTAGTATAAAAAAAAACCTGTGAACTCTTCTGGGAACAGAAAATGCTGAACTGTGCAGAAGAGAGGAGGAGGCCGGGCAGAACACACTGGGGTGACGGGCTGGAGAAACGCGAGGAAGGCCCCAGCACGAGAGAAGACTCACACTTCCTCAGTGAGAACTTCTTTCTGCAACAAGACCTTGCTACATTGCCCAGACAGGCCCTGAGCTCTAGGCTCAAGTGCTAAGTGATCCTCCTGCCTCAGCCTCCTGAGCAGGTAAGACTGTAGGCACCGTTCCTGGCAGAACATCCGCTCTACTCTCTCAAAAGCACAAACCTGCAATGGCTTATGTAAGAAATTACAACTAAATCCACATAAACCTTTTATTTTAATAAATAATCTTAATGGTTTTCCTTCTGAATCATATTCACAGATGAGGAACACTTCCAGGCCCTAACGGGTAATGGTGCTGCCGGGAGGAGAGCAGGCCCCACATGCAACGTAACCTAGAGGGCAGGAACAGCATGCAGGGCGGCTAGAGACAGGGAAGAGGGCGGGGCTCCAGATGGTGGGCGGGGCCTGCGTAGCCGAGTGAGTCGCTACTACAGGGCATCACCGCATCACCGGCAGGCGCGGACAGCATCAGCGGTGAGGAGCCACGCGGACAGTGCTGTTTCTCTGGAGGACGGGCCCCACCTCCCCAAGGCTTAGTCCAGAAACTTCCTATTTGCGTTCGCTCCGAACAGGGCTCCGCGCACCTCCGGCATCATCTGGGGAGAAATAATTCCATACGTAAGCGTCACCCGCCCTGCATTCCCGAGCATAGGCCGGCGCTCGCAGACCTCCGCGAGTCTGGGGAGGTCTCAGCTCAGCGCGCAAAGCTCATCCTGTACTCACCAAATGCAGGGACACCTAACTAGTCCCAAGCTGCCTGCCAGAGTGAGAACGACATCTGAAGTGCTGCCTCTGCCCTGTTACAGGGCGACGGAGGGCAGAGCTGCACCTCTGACAGCGTCCCCGCCTCTCAATGCCCCGCACAGCCCGCACTCTTCCACTCACTGAGCGCCACTACTACATCCATGGTGACTGTGCTGAGCACTTCGGATGCACGTCTGTGCTAAAGCCCTCACGGTAACAACTGACACATCCTTAGGAGAGTTTTCTTTTGGTACCGGGAATCAAACTCCAGGCCTCGCGCTTGGAGGCCGGTGCTATACCACAGAACTACATCCCCGCTCCTTAGGATTTAACCTCAAACTTTTTTTCCTCCCCAGTACTGGAGAATTAAAGCCAGTGCCCTCACACATCCGTAACCCTTTTTAAAAAATAGGTTTTTGGAGACAAGGTCTCACTGAGTCCCTGACTGCCCAGGCTGGCTTGAATGAACAGGGAAGGTGCACATCACCCTGTTAGTGACCCTCTAACTTTTTTTGTCTTTTTGAGACAGGGTCCCACTATGCAGTTCAGGCTGGCCTTGAGCTCACTTCATAGCCCAGGCTGGCCTCAAACTTGGCAATAATCCTCCTGCCTCAGCCTCCTGAGCACTGGCGCTGAGATTACAGGCATGTGTGCTGAGCTCTGAGACCATCTCTCCAGCCGCTACGCCTGGCTTTAGACCCTCCAACTTCCAAGGCTGTGCTGTGTCACACAGCAGCCACCATCGACACGTGACGACTGCCCATCTGCAACATGACCGGTGAGACAGGAAACCCTATTGGGCACTGAGAAGGCAGGACTTGGCGCACACTGCTGAGCGAGACTCGCCACCCAGCTGAACAGCCAGCCCCGAGGGCGTGAGTCTGACTGATTTCAGTACGGGCTGGGAGCTGGGCCACACAGCTCTAAGACTCAAATTGCCAGATGACGCTCAGCTCATTTGCCTGGGTCACGAGACAGCACACGCCAACAGTGACGTGCATGAGTCAGGAAGCAGCCATGGCGCTGGCCACCACTGTGTGCCGATGGCAGCACTGGAAAACTGCGGGTGCTGTGGCTTCCATCCCGGAGTTTGTTCGCACGTTGTGGAAAGGTGTGGGGAGCAGCAACGCTGGGGCCTTTCAGTGCTGCCCTCAGATACTTCAGTTTCCATCACTCCTCTTTAAAAATGAGCTGTGGGCTGGACATGGTGACGCACGCCTATAATCCCAGCACTCCGGAGGCTGAGGCAGGAAGATCATTGCGAGTTCGAGACCAGCCTGGACTACAAAGTGAGCTCAAGGCCAGCCTGAACGGCACAGAAAGACCCTGCCTCAAAAAGACCAAAATAAATATATAAACAAACAAAAGAAGCTGTGTTGGGCTGGTGATAACAGCTCAGCGGCACAAGCACTTGCCTGGCAAGTGCAAGGTCCTAAGTTTGATTCCCAATACCAGGGAAAAAAAAATTGCGTTTAGTATTATTTTACTTGATAATGTTACTATATAATATAGAAAAATGCTATCCCAAAAACATTTAATATGTATCTTCATTATGCAGTCACAATCAACCTTTGATGTATGCATGTATAGTGAATAGCACAGGTACGGAAAAATACCCATCTGTAAGCACCAGAGATCACATAAGTGATCTCCAAATTTTAAGATGAAATCAGGAAAGAACACAGGAGGTGCTGTGTCTGTGACCAAGGCTGCCGTCTTTCTCTACACAGCGCGCGCTCCCCGGCCTCCAGCAGGCGCTGGGCTGTCCCCTCCGGTTTAGTATCAGGCCCCCCTCCCTGATCTTCCTCCAGTCCCGAGCCTGCTAGAAAGAACCATTAGAATCCTGGAGAAGACAGACCGGCTTCGACTCTGAACTCTCTACACAAATCAGCTCAGTAAATACCAGGGCATGCCCTACCACATTCCTCTCCAGAAGCCGTGGGGGGATGAACCCTAACGCCCGAGCAGAAACGTGTTCTGGAGCCGCCGCAGGGCGACCAGCTGCGGGTGACGGGACGCCCTCCCCACTCACCTGCTGGGCTATGAGATCCAGCCGGCTCTCCAGGGTGTTGGACACTTTTATTTTACGATCCCCGCTATAGATCTCAACTCCACCAGCTCTACAAAGAGAGAAAACAACGTCAGCATTGAGGAAGGAAAACACCTATGTGCCGACCCCGCCGGCCCCAGGAAGGCAACTTAGGTATGGGGTGAGCAACCCCAGCAGCCGGCTTGAAATCAATCCAAACACACTAGGGATTCAAGGTGTCACGTGACAACATGCTACTCCACTTCCGCGTGACGGTACTCTCCACAGAAGGGGAGGGGAGATTTCCTCTCCCTTTGCAGTCAGAGTCCACACGGAGCTGTAAAGTCCGAGGCTACTCACCAGGACCACTGCATGCCTGCCTCCCTCCCTGTCCCCCTTGGAGGCCTCCCCTAGCCGCACCGCCCAGCACCCTCCGCACTGCTCTCTGCAGTATCCAGGCACTCGAGGCATAAAGTACACTGCTTCTCAGGGAACCTTCCAGAAGGAAACCCACTTACTACCTCGTGCTATCGTCTCTTGGAGTAAGCAGGCCCCACACAAATGTTAGAAAAGGCTTTGCAGCCTTTCTTTGAAGAAAAAAAAAATTGTTTTCAGTACTGGGGGCTAAACCCAGGGCATCCACACCGAACTGCGTTCCCTGCCCTGCCCCTTGTTTGGTACCAGGAATCGAACTCATGACCTCGCGCATGCCCGGCAGGCGCTGTGCCCGAGCTGTGTCCCTGGCCCCTGCCTTTTCTATCTCATGTTGAGGCAGGGCCCGGCCAGTCACTGAGTTGCTCAGACTGGGCTCAGCGACGTGATCCTCCTCTCCCAGCCTTCCAGAGTGCTGGGATTTTCCAAAGAACCACGATGCCTGGTTCTTTGGAAAATATTTTAGGCAAAGATCTTACGGTTTTTTCTTACTTCGTGTCCCCATCCTTCCCCTTTCTTTGGTTCATCCTCTTTTGGTTTTCCTAAGCAGCCTGTATTCCTCATGACAGTGCAATGGCTCCTGCTGAAATCCTGCCTCTCAAAGCACTGTGCCGCCCGTAGCATGGGCGCGAGGAAGGAGCTGAGACTTTGTAGGCCATGCCCTGCTGGTCTGCCACAGCGCTCCTACTTCCAGTCTTCCTACGCTCTGTAAGAGCTGCAGCGCACAGACCGCTGCGTAAGATAAGCAATTAGCTTAAAAGGATTGGATAAAATGAGAGTGACTGCCCTGCAAAGATTTTTGCTTTTTAAGAGAGGCTCGTGCTACGTAGTCCAGGCTAGACTCAAACTCCTGCCTCAGCCTCCCGAGTGCTGGAATCACAGGCGTGTGCTACCATGCCTGGCTCTGACATGATTTAAATGTCACTTTGCACAGGATAAATCTATAAACCTGCATCAATTTAAAAGGCTCTGGGAAAAAAAAACCAAAAGCACCGAATACGGCTCTGAGACCAGAATTGGTCTCGGGCACCGGACACCAGACGGTAGCACACCCCAGCTCTCCCTGGCAGTGATGCCTGCTCCCTGCAGCAGCGTCAATGCGTGTGGTGCTGGGGCTGGGCCTCAGCCCTCACAGGGCACATGACATCACAGGGACACGGGGTCACACAGGCCCAAGATGCAGATGAGGAAAGGGCCTCCCGCCTGTTCCGCTGTGCTGGGAGGGGCAGCGAGGCTCTGTAATGGAACTCGCCCTGTGCACCAGCCCTGAACTCAGACCTGTGCGCTGCTCCATCCGCTCCACCTGCACAGACACTGCCTCATGGGGGCGCTCATGGGCACGGTGCTGCCTTCACCAGAGAGACGATCACGGCTCAGTGAGATGCAGTTACGAGTCCCAGATTACAGCTAGTAAGTGGCAGAACGGAGAATCGAACCCAAATCTGATTGTGTGAGGCCCCGGGCTCAATCCCTCCTGGACCAGCAAAAGCCCCAACTCTGATGATGTTTTCAGATCCAGATCTCAAGGCCTTAAGTCCTGTGCTCCCTACATTCCTAATGCATCTGGAGACTGTGTTGCAGAGTGGTGCTGCTGGCACCAGGCAGACATGTGACAGACACGTGACTTGGGGAGAGTGCTCAGCACCCCCCTGCCCCCCCGAGCTCCTAGCCCTGCCCAAACACAGCAAGCATATGAGGGACACCAGCCCAGGGCTGTCCCTGCTCAGTGGTACAATGCCTCTGTTATGTGACTCGTTGTCAGGATATGTAATGAGCATTATGCTGTTTTTCTGGTTCTGCTTTGCTGCTGTGGCCGAAACCCAGGAGCTCACCAACACTAATCAAGGTACGTCCCCACCCCCGTCTTGTTTCTGGTAACTCCTTAGGAGCAGGCATTATCCAGCATTGGTGGCTGAGGCAGGAGTATCTCGAGTTCAAGTCAGGCAAGGCTGTCTCCAAAACAAAAAGTAAGTGTGATAACACACAACTGCAATTTCAGCACCCTGAGAGGCTGAGGCAGGAAGTCTGATCCCAGCATGGGCAACTGAGCAAGGCGATCGCAGAAGGGGGCGGGGGCGCTGGGGACGCCGCAGTGAGGAGCCTTGGTGTCAGTCCCTGTACCACAAATGAAGCACACACACAAGGAGGGGCACCTTCCTCAGCATCCAACACAGAGACCTGCACTGCCACAGAGCTGCATCCCTCAGCTCAAAACATACTTTTTAAAAGTTCCAGCCAGACTCAGGAGGCTGGAGCAGGAGGATCACTGAGAGGTTAAGGCCAGCCTAGGCCTCACAGCGAGACCCTGTCTCAAAAAACAAAAGCAAACAACAACAACAAGGAAACACCAAGACAAGAACCCCCTACATGTCCTCGGGCAGGAAGGCCTCCTGGTCAATCTGAACATCAATGTCCTTCTTGGTGGCAATTTTGTACATAGGGATCGCTTTCTGCACTGCGGCCTGAAAAACAGGAAAGAATGAAAGCTTTGAGCCAACTACAGAGCAGACACCAAAAACAAAACAAAAAGCAACACAAACAACTGATTACACAGGCAAGGATAATCCTTCTAGCCTTAGATTTACCCCCCACACCCAGCTACGCAGTCAGGCTGGCCTTGAGCTCACTCTGCAGCCCAGGCTGGTCTCAAGCCCGCAATGATCCTCCTGCCTCAGCCTCCCGAGTGCTGCGATTACAGGCGTGCGCCACCACGCCTGGCCTAACCTTAAATTTAAAAATAGATGCTCTGGCCAGGGCTGGTGGTACATACCGGTAGTCCCAACACTGGAGAGGCTAAGGCAGGACTGCCATGAGTTTGAGGCCTGCCTGGGCTACACAGCAAGAGCCTCTCTCAGAAAAACTAAATTAGGTAAGAAAAATGCAAAAAGATGCTCTGCTAATGGGAAGGAAAAATGATGCCACACTGAGGAAGGGGACAGGAGCCTGTGCGTGGGAGAGGAGAGAGGTGCGGGATTCCTGCGGCGCTCCGCGGGCCTGGCAGACGCAGGTGTGGCGAGCAGTGGGGAGGAAGACGCCGTCACCCTGTGTAGAACAGAGGGCTCAAAAGGGAGACGTGACAGAGAAGAGTGTAGCTATGCATTTTACAATTATTTGCAATTTTCTGTGGTGCTAGGGACGAACTATGGGCTTCACACGTGGTAGGCAGATGCCCCACCACTTAGATGCACCCCCAAACCAGGGCTGTCCCCCAGGTTCAATGCTGACAGCTGCAAGAGAGTGTGACAACACACACGAGAAAGCGGTGCTACTTGACACCCACCAGAATGGCTGCTATCATGCAACAGCCAGCTCCCGTGGGCGCACGCACAGCCCCAGCTACACTGGGCAGGGTGAGGCAAGAGGGCCGCTAAACCCAGAGTTTCTGGACAGTGTGGTACCATGTGGCAAAATGTGGCAGAAATAAAAAAACAGAACAAAAAACCCCACGGAGCTGAAAAACAAGTGTTGGTGATGATGTGTACTGCATACTGCGCGTGCAGGTGTTACATGACACAGCTGACTGGGGACTGTGGTACTTTCTCCAAGTCACCCGCAGCCACCTACAGCCCAGCGTGTGCAGCACTGGTGAACCCCGAGTAAGGAGAGATGCAGACACACATTTGCATTTCTACAAGCACAGCAACAGCCCCACAAGAGCCAGGAGGTGAAAACGACCCACGGGCCACCATGGGAGGAATGGATAAGCAAACTGTGGCACATGTGAGATGAGATATCAGCTGGGCATGGTCGCGTATGCCTGTAATCCCAGCACTGGGGAGGCTGAGGCAGGAGGATCGTCGCGAGTTCAAGGCCTGCCTGAGCTACGAAGTGAGCTCAAGGCCAGCCTGAATTATACAGTGAGACCCTGCCTCAAGGTATTATAACTTTAAAAGGGAATGGGCCAGGCATGGTGGTATATACATAATCCTAGCACTCCTGTAGGCCGAGGCAGGAGGATCACAAAGTCCAGCCTAGCCTGCGCAACTTAGCAACTTAAGATGGTATCTCAAAACGGTAAGTTTAAAAATAAGAGTAGAAGACATAGATCAGTGGGAATGCCTCGTGTTCAACCCCCATTACTACAAAAAAAAAATTTTTTTTTTCCCTCTCCCAAGTCCTTTACCTTTACCAACGGGAAATCTTGTTTCCTGCAACGCACAATCATCCGGGGCTCCAAGAGCTGGTACAAACCCTGTAAGAAACAGACATCGGCAGGGGAAAACGCACACTATACCCCTAATGTGCTTTCCCTGCACGTGGAGAAACGGACCCCCTGACACAGAGGACAGTACCCCCCCCACAGCCGCCCAGGGCACAATGCTATAGCCAGAGAGCAACCCTACCTGAAGCAAGTGATTTAATGGTAAAAATCAAACTAAGGAAGCGGAAAACTGGAAGCTGCAATAGGATTTGAGCCACAAGTTAGAAAGATGACGTCAGAGCAGCATGCCTGGAAGTCTCGGTCTCACCAGCCGGCGCCCCCACCTGTCTCCTTTGCTACCCTCCCTGTAGCAGCCTTCCCCCCACCGCCGCCTTTTCTTCTTTTGGTGGCACTGACCCACAACCCCTGCCTGCCCTCCCTCCTTCCTGTATTTATATGTTTGAAACAAGGTCTTAGGGGTGGGGATATAGCTCAGTGGAATAAGCACTTGCCTAGCAAGCGCAGGGTCCTGAGTTCGATCCCCAGTACCGCAAAAAAAAAAAGATCACTAATATCTTTATTCCCCTTTTGGGGGCTGGGGGTATAGCTCAGTGGCATAAGTGCTTGCCTGGCAAGCGCAAGGTCCTGAGTTCGATCCCTGGTACCGGAAAAAAAAATTAAAAAAAAAATTGAAACAAGGTCTTGCTATGTAGTTTAGGCTGACTTTGAACTCACTATGTAGGTCTTAATTCATGGTGATCCTCCTGCTTCAGCCTCCTGAGTGCTGGGATTACAGGGGTGTGCCACCACGTCTAGCTTTTAATTTTTCTTCTGAAACTGGTGGGTCAGACTGGGCTCAAAGCTGCAATTCTCAGGGGCTGGGGGTATAGCTCAGTGGCGTAAGTGCTTGCCTGGCAAGCACAAGGTCCTGAGTTCGATCCCCGGTACCAGGAAAAAAAAAAAAAAAAAAGCTGCAATTCTCCAGCCTCAGCCTCCCAGGGTGCTGGGACTATTGGTGTGGGCTAGTATGACTGAGAGAAAGACAGAGAGAGAGAGACAGAGAGAGAGACAGAGAGAGAGAGACAGAGAGAGAGAGAGAGAGAGAGTGTGTGTGTGTGTGTGTGTACCTGAAGCACCAGTCCATCCAGCAGTACTTGGTACCTGCTTGTCTCTTTCACCACCTTGCTGAGTCTCTGCTTTGCTTCGGTTAGCAGGTCCTGCAGAGTGGAAAGGAAATGTGACATGCACATCGGGGTAGTCAGGTCAGAGTGCCCCACAGGGCCTCACTTCAAGGTACATGCTAAGGCAGGCGCTGTGCTCAGTCCCACAGGTGGCAGCTAGAACACCCCTGGTGCTCCCGGCCAGAGAGCTCTGCCTGGCAGAGCGCTGTAGGACAGCTCTGAGAACAAGCTGGTGGGGCGGTCAGATGAGGCTGTGCCTGTCCTTTTGCTGTCCTGGGGACAGAACCCAGGGCCTTGTGCACACTATGTCTTGGCTCTACCACCAAGGTTTGGCTCCAGCCCCCACAGACAACTGTATGTGTAGAAAATGGACACCGGTTCTTCCTTCCCAGTATTTACCTTCCTTCTCACTTCAGAAGGGATCTGAGGCCCCACAGCAGGGAGCGACAGCGGAGAGTATAACCCAAACCCGCCGGCCCTCTGAGGACTGCCGCTTCCGCAGCTGTCCCTCCTCCTCATGCGACCAGGACACGCCCCACCCCTTCCTGTTCTCTCTCCATGTCACGCTGGGCCTGCACCCCCGCCCCATGGCCCGGCTGCCACAGCTCTCCACCGCCTGCACCGGGAGGGCCTCCCACTCTGCCAGCTCAGCAAAGGCCTTAAAGTTGGGGCCTGCCTCCTGCTCACATCTGCATCTATCACACACAATACCTAGCAGAATCGGGCTGAAGGAAGGTCACTAGAAGTGATTCACCGACCCTTAACTCAGCACAGTGGGCGCACGCGTGAACAGTTTATTGCTCTGTAACTGACAGCTCTAATTACTCACAGTGATGAGGTCATCTCTTGCTCTGAGGACTTTCAGCCTCGCCTGGTTCATCAAGTTGGACATCTGGCTGCAAAAATGAGGGGGAGATAGCATCAGAGCCCAGCGCAGCGAACAGCAACCGGAGGAAGAAACACACAGCCCCCTCGGCACGCACAAGGGTGACCTGCTCAGACAGAGAGCTCGCTTTCTAACGGCCCAAGGGAACTGCACTGAGACACATGTACAGGTTTCTACCAACTTATTTCAAAGGTAAGAACAGCTGGGCATGGTGGCCAAATGCCTGTAATGTAATCCCCGAACTTAGGAGGCTGAGTCAGGAAGATCACCTCAAATTCAAGGCCAGACTGAACTAGGTAAGAGACCCTATCTCAAAAACAAAAACAAAGGTAAGGACATATTTAGAGAGTGCTTATCACGTGGCTAGGATTTGCATGTTAGTGTTTTCAACTCAATCTCTCAGCGCTCGCGTAAGGGAAGGGGGTGTACTTCAGTGGTAGAGTGCTTGTCTAGCGCAAGCACAGCTCAAGCACCACAAAAGGAAAGAGGCTTCTATCGTCAAAAGCAGAGAAGTTATACTGCCTGCCCAGGGTTAGACAAGCAGCAGATAGGCAAGTTAAGACCCGGACTCCAGAGCGTCTGCGGCCCTCTTCCCGAGAAGAGGCTGGACCTGGGCCATCCCCTAGTGGAGCAAGTCCCACAGGACTCATGTGCAGCCTCAGCCCTGTGTGCTCGCGAACGCTCCCTGCGTCCTGCTGCGGCCACGATCCACCTACATTTTCTTCTGCTGCTCAATCTGCTTCTCCTTCTTCTCATAGTATTCCATGATCTTCAGCCTCTGGGTCTGCACGAGGCGGCCTTTCTCAATGTTGAACTCCTCTTCTGCCTACCGAGGGGTGGATTAACATGCATTCATTTCAAAAACCACATTAATTCATACATTAGATTTGGGCAAGGGCTGGGGATACAGCTCAGTGGAATAAGCGCCTGCCTAGCAAGTGCAGGGTGCTGAGTTTGATCCCCAGTAATGCAAAAAAAAAAAAAAAAAAAAAAGATTTGGGCAAACAGCTTTTTTTTTTTTTGAGATAGGTTGGCCTTGAGCTATGTAGCCCTAGCTGGCTTGGAACACATGGCAATTCTCCTGTCTCAGCCTGAGTCCTGGGATTATGGAGGTGCACCACCACATCCAGCAGTTTTATTTTCAGTAAAATGGTGATAAGGGATATTTGTTTATGACCACTTATTCCTCATCTAAAACAGAAGAGTTACTGCGATGCTCATCTTCAAATTCTAATTTATTTGAAAAGAAAGGCCAGTGCTTCTTACTATAAACAATGAACCAGAAGAGTAAATATTTCTGTCAAGGATTATAGCACCCAAGTCAGAGGTGCTGGACTATGTCTGTAATTCCAGGATTCTGGGAGGCTGAGGCAGTAGGATTGAAAGTTCAAGCTCTGCCTGGACAAAACTAAAAAGAAAAACAAAAAAAGGGGTGCTGATGTGGCTCAGTGTAGAGATCCTGGGCTCAGTCCCCAGTACTGGCCCTCCTCAAAGACACTGCCGCCCAGCCCCGGAAGTCAAGGTGTAATCAGAAGATCCTCTTCATGGAAAAAAAAAAAAATCATACAAACGATATAGTTCATGCTTAATCTACTTTTTCATTCCGGGGCTAATGAAAAGAACATAGAGTTTGGTTTACTGCCTATAAAATTTGCTCAGCAACTTCAGTCTTAATGACCCATCCTATAAATGGAGATTATTCCTTCATTAGCTGAAAAAATTTGACAAGTGTTAACAGTCCCTTTTAAATTATAAATTACGAAAAAAACATTAGTTTCATTTAGTGCAAATTACTGAGCAGACACACTCAAAAAAACGTTACCTTGGCAATATATTAGGTGTCTATGATTTTCAAGCAGTAAGAAACTAGAATTATAGAAAATTTAGCTAAAGTTACTAATTCAGACATTTGTGCTTGGCACAGGTACTTGTAACATTCTAAGGTAAAAACCTTCTCTGGGCACTTTGGAGGCTGAGGCAGGATGACTGCTGTTAAGTCTCAGGCCAGCCTTGGCTACACAGTGTGAGTTTCAAGGCCACCCTGAACTACAAAGGGAGACCCTGTCTCAAAAAAACAAAAAGAAAAATGCTAATTGGTATAAACAATGTGCAACCAGAAATATCTATAATTAAATTTTTAAAAAATTTTGCAATATTGGGGGTTGAACCTAGAGTCTTCATAGTAAACTATTGCCCAGTGTTTTCATTTTTATTTTTTGAGAAAGACATGAACGGATACAGGTCTGTGGCACAAGTGCCTGTCTGCCAAGCGCAAGGTCCTGAGTTCCAGCCCTGGTACCAAAAGAAAAAAATCTCAGTTGTCACCTTTAGCTGGGTGTGGTGGCTTATCCCTGTAATCCCAGCACTTAGAAGGCAGCAGCAGAAGGATCACTGTGAGTTCGAGACTAGCCTGGGCTACAAAACGAGCTCAAGGCCAACCTGAACTGCATAGTGAGACCCTGTTGCAAAAAGACAAAAAAAAAAAAAGAGAGAGAAAGACATGAGCCTCAGTAAGTTCATAAGTTGTCCAGGTGAAGCTAGGATTTGTGATCCTTCTGTCTCAGCCTCCCAGAGCACTGACATACTGTTGTGTAGCACCATATCTGAAAAAAACAATCTCTTTTAATGATCAAGGGGGCAGTCTCACTAGGTTTACGAGGGTGGCCTCGATCTCCTGGACCAAAGCATCTGCTTGCCTCTACCTTCTAAGTAAGCCATAGATGGCTTAGAACAAATTTAGATAGCCAGGCATGGTGACATACTCTTATAACCCCAGCACTCAAGAGGACAAGGCAAGAGGATTGTCACAAGGTCAAGGCCAGCCAGGGCCACACGGTGAGCTCAAGGCCAGCCTGGGCCACAAAGTGAGACCCTGTTTCAAAAACATAGAAATAAGACCAGGTATGGTGTACACCTGTAATCTCAGCATTTGGGAGGCTGAGGCAGGAGGATTGCCACAAGTTCAAGGCCAGACTGGGCCACAAGGTGAGTTCAAGACCAGCCTCAAGTGCATAATGAAACTGTCTCATTAAAAACAAAAACAAAACAAAACAAAATAAAAAAGGGTTTTCACTTCCCTACAATTCCAATAAATATTCCCCTTCTTTACAGAGTGGTGGTACACCTGTAACACCAGCACTCTGGGAGGCTGAGGCAGGAGAATGGCAATTTTGAGGACAGCCTGGACAACTTAGCAACTGTCTCTAAATAAAAAATAAAACAGGGCTGGGTGCAAAGTCAGAAAATAAAACAGTACTGGGCCCAATCCCCAGTACTGGGGGAAGAAATAGAAAACCTATAAATGCTGTCACTTTTGGAATACATAAGGACTCCCAATTTACGCTGTATATACTTGCAAACTTCATTTTTTGCAACACACTCTTCTTAGAAAAGCAAAACAAAAACAAGATACTATACCCCGCCCCAGCCAACTATTACAACAGCCACAGATGCTAAATGTCCGACTTTGGGATTCCATGAGAAAATGAACCCATTTGTTACTTTTCTACCTGTAACATAAAATCCCAGGGCACTTACCAGCAATCACAATGAGGAAAATTATTTCTTTTTTAAAAATTTGCAGTGAGGATTGACCCCAGGGCCTCCTGCGTGCCAGGCAAGCGCTTCACCATGGAGCCGCACCTCAGCCTGTCACGTTTAGGGTTAAAGATACAGACAGCGTCTTATGAGCCCCACACGATGGCTTGTGAGACAGTTTTAACTATGATGCTGCTTAGAAAAACAACGTAGTACAGAGTGTTGATAACTTCTTAAAACTAGAAAACAGAACTCACCTTTGCATCTATTTCTTCTGCTTTCTCATTGGCTTCTTGTTCAATGAAAGCCATCATGTGCTTAATCTGTAAGAAAAATGCTAGTTTTGAATCAAAAAGGGAAGAAAACAGTATCTTTTTCGATTTATTCAAGAATTACCAGTTTAATGCGTATCATGTGCTAGTCGTTGACTACAAGGATAAGTAAGACAGTGTCCGCTCTCAGGAAAACTTACAATTAGGAATATTTTCCGGCACTTGGGCAAGACGCCTTGGGGGGGGTACCGAGAAGTGAACTCAGGGCCTGGTGCGTGCCAGGCAGACACTGCACCGCTGAGCTACACCCCAGTCCCAAGATGCCCTATTTAACAGCACAGATGGACAGCACCAGCCAAGTCTCCAGGAACTGGGCTGTCTCACAGGAATACTACACTCCTCCTCCACTTCACACTCCTTCAGCCGCCACCACCTCTTTTCCCCATCTCTAACAAATCATGTTCAAAGGCCACCCCGAAAGGAGGCGTGGTGACCCATGCCCAGGGAGGTGACGCAGAAGGACTGCAAGTTCCAGCCCAGCCTGGGTAACTTAGTGAGGCCCTGTCTTTTTTTTTTTGGCGGTACTGGGGATCGAACTCAGGACCCTGCGCTTGCTAGGCAGGCGCTTATTCCACTGAGCTATATCCCCAGCCCCCTAGGCCCTGTCTCAAAATAAAACTTTTGTAAGGGCCAGGGACGTACCTCGGGGCAGAAGACCTTGAGTTCAGTCGGTGCGGGACAGGGGTGCCTCTGCTTACTGTCCGGTCTCCTCTCACCTCCACCTGACCCCCAGTGCCCTCCCCAAGGTGACCACAATCCCCTCGCCCGAGACCCTGCCACCGTCTCTTGGTGTGATGACCCTTGATGTGATGACTAGCCTTCCCTTGGCTTCGGAGATGTCCTCCCTTCTTCCTCTTTCGTCTCCTCTGGGGCCACGCCCTCCCTCCTCTGTCCCCTAGACAGCTTCTGGGGACAGCGCTGCTCTCACAGTAACCACCACACATCTCCTCACCCACAGCCCCTCTCGACCTCCGCCGTCACCACCAGGCTACACTCAGTCCAAGCCCGGCCCTCACAGCCAGTCGCCAAGCCCGGCTGAGTCTCCAGTACTTTTTTTTGTGTGTGTGTGTGTGTTTTGAGACAGGGTCTTGCTATGCAGTTCACGCTGGCCTTGAGCTCACTTTGTAGCCCCGGCTGGTCTCGAACTCGCAATGATCCTCCTGCCTCAGCCTCCCGAGTGCTGGGATTACCGGTGTCTCCACTACATTTTAAATCTGTCCACGGCTGTCCACCTCCACAGCCGCTGCCCTGGCTGCTACCATCACCTCTCAGTTAAATCATTACAACCATGTCCGACTAGCTCCCCGCTCCTTTAAAAAGGCTGGGCCGGGCATAGTGAAGCACACCTATAATTCCAGCACTTGGAGGCTGAGGCAGGAGGACTGCCATGAGTTTGCGGCCAGCTATATAGTGAGTTCAAGGCTGGCCTGAATTACACAGCAAAACCTTGTCTTGGAAAACAAACAAAAAAGCCAGTTTCTTAGGTAACCCTCCGCTCCTCTCAAAGTGCAGACCCTAGAAGGTGCACATCTGATCCCTTCTACCTTTCCAGCACCACATTCGACAAGCCCTGGACTACTCTTCAAACTCTTCGTCCTTTCAGTCCCTAGAGCTCACTGTTCTTCCTGACCTCCAAGACTCCAAACCCGCCCCTCACCCACCTTGTCATCTTCCTCAGGGCTCTGGCCTCAGCGTAACCACCGCCTCCTTTGCGAAATCTTTCCTAAGCTTCTCGCCATGATCACCCGGGCTGGGGCAGTGGATGCTTCCACCACCACAGTGACTCAACACTTCCCACAACTAAATTACCAGGCTAGGGACCTCTTAAATATTATTTTGGATCACTGGCTACAACCGGAGAAGAAAGTCTACCGCAGACTTTTAAAGGAGTAGCGCCCCTGTAATCCTGGCACTGGGGAGGCCGAGGTCGGAGGATCTCTGTGAGTTCAGGGCCAGCCCTGTCTTAAAAAAAAAAAATCTGTAGAAGGAACCACCTGACCTGGGGCTGGAGCTCAGTGGCAGGTGCGCCCAGGGTTCCATCCCAGCACAGCCACCAAAAGGAAGGAAGAGTAAAGACAGTCATTCTTCTAACAAGGTTCTTGGCAGCCATGCTACTCTTGTGGAGCTTGCACACTGTGACAGTCAGAATCTACTCCACGGGTTATACGACGCCTACAAAACCTCAAGTCTTGGAAAACCTGGGGTAACCGACTCAGGCGCGTCTAGGGAAAAATCACTCATCTTGTTTAAGGATTGCCCCCACCCCCGGAGGGGCTGCACGTGCTCAGACAGAGGGGCGGTGTTTCCACTAGAAAGATAACCCACTGTCTGGGACTTGAAGGAAGTTTAACTAAGGCTGGGCCTGTGGCTCAGAGGCAGAGCACTGGCCTGGTAAACGGGAGGCACCCGCTGAGAGAGGGGCTGGGGGTGGTGAGACGTTGTTTGTGAATGCCACAGAACACATGTCCGGCCTCCAAGGTGAGCTCATTCTAACCTGTACCCTCTGCCTCCACCGCTGCTGCTGGATGCTCCGCTACCAGATTTGACTCGATCAGCCCAGCGCAAAGCAGAGGTCACTGGAGTCAGAGCAGCCTATTTACAGTCAACCAGGAGTTCCAGACCCAGAATCAGCCCAACCTCCTCAGGACATTTGACTCCTCTCCCAAGGCAGAAAACCTGCCCCTTAGAAAACAAAACAAAACAAAACAAAAAAACATTATTTTCTTTCTGCTAACCCGGTGAATTAAAAAAAAATTTTCCAGTCAGGTTCCTGCAGAATTTTGACACAATAACGGGCTGGGTGTAGCTCACTGGAAGAGCGCTAATCTAGCACGCACGAGATCCTGGGGCTGATCCCCAGCATCACAAAGACCCAGAACAAACTGCCTTATGGAGTTTTCTTGTGGTGGGGGGTACAGGCAGTACGCAAGCTTTCTCCCTTCCTTCCATTGCACATGAAGTAAAAGCGACCGATAGCGATACAGAGGCGCGCACTGCCTCACTGCAAGCCACAGCAGCCCCAGGAAACCCTCATTCTCGGTGCGAGCGGGCACGAAGCCGAGGAGCACGAGAGAGACAGGGATCAGTGTGAGGACTGCCGAAAGCATGTGCAGAGGCCGGTCGGTGACGCACACCTGCGAGCCCGGTGCTCGGGAGGCTGAGGCAGGAGGATCGCCAATACTTTGAGTCCAGGGGTTTCAGGCCAACCTGGGCTACACAGTGAGTTCAAGCTAGCCTGAATTATAGGGCAAGCTTATTAAAAAAAAAAAATGTGGAAGGTACTGTACTTAGCCAATGTGCCAAGTTTTTCTTATGCTCAAAATCAGAAGCAGCCGGACGTGGTGGTGCGCGCCTGTAATCCCAGCACTCGGGAGGCTGAGGCAGGAGAATTGGAGTTCGAGACCAGCCTGGGTCACAAAGTGAGCTCAAGGCCAGCCCGAACTGCATGGTGAGACCCTGTCTCAAAAAGACAAAAAAAAAAAAAAAAAGTCAGAAACCATGATAAAGGCTCAAAGGCTCCCTTTTCTGTGAGGTTCTGCACATTTCTTAAACTGCTGCACAGGTGCTATTTTTATCGTCTCTACTTCCCCGTTACTTACACGAACCCCAAAGAGATGAACCTCCTCGCTTTTCTTAGCGTGTATTAGGTTAAGAGTAAAACGAAATGACATCTTTTCAAAGGAATGGAAACGGTGAAGGAAATAACACTTTATTGCTCATCTAAGATTCATAAACCAGTGTGCTTTAGTCAGAGAATGTTCCTAGTACTTGGAAAAAAGCGGGCTTAGTTCTCTAACCCTTGCAGATAGAAAACCGCAGCCTTAAACTTTTCTCTCTGGGAAAACTACTGGCAGTATGACTACTAAATGCAGTGACTGTGGTTTCAGGATGTCGTGAGCACGACAGTGGGAAGCTATTTCTTTGTAGAGATATACCGCCCCCTCCCCGCGCCCAGACGGCTGCCTGATTTTTTTTTTTGGATGGTCTCGCTATGCAGTTCAGGCTGGTCTGGAAGCTGGTCTCGAACTTGCAATGATCCTCTTGCCTCGGCCTCCCGAGGGCTGGGATTACAGGTGTGCGCCACCACACTGGGCTATGTTCCTTTTTTTGCGAGAGGAGGTCTAGGGCTGGGGACAGAGCTCAGTGGCACAAGCACCTGCCTGATAACTGCGACGTTGTGAGTTAGATTCCTGGTACCCCCCAAAAAACAGAAAGAGAAAGGGAGTCTAGCCATTTGGACCACTGAACTCAATAGATTCAAGAAATCCTCCTGCCTCTGCCTCCTGCCTAGCTTAAGATTACAGGCGAGCTGTCAGGTTACTCATGCCTACAAACTTGAAGGTATGACACATTTTCAAACACCGAACAAGTTAACCCAGGACTGATTATACGCTTTCAAAATCGATGTAATTTTGCGGCTTGCGTAACAATTTTTTCCATACTCCCTGACTCACCTAATCCGTGCCAAACACTGGTAGGTGCTTGGGCTTACAAATGTAAGAAAAATGGGTTTTGCATCTGCATTAGACTAATATTTCTCTCCTTTTTTTGTCTTTTTGAGGCAGGGTCTGTCTCGCTCTGCAGTTCAGGCTGGCCTTAAACGCACTTTGTAGCTCAGGCTGGTCTCGAACTCGTGACGATCCTCCTGCCTCAGCCACCACGCCCGGGCGTTTCTTCCTTATTATACGAATGTTAAGTGACGGGGCAGTTGTAGATTCTTGTGCAGATCCCTGCCAGATCAAGCACACTCAGCACCCCGGGAAAACAGGGGCCGCTGAGGCGAAAACCAGCGCCGGAGCGTCAGCGCGCAGGCCCGCGGCAGAGGGCTCAGAAGGTGCGCGGCAAAGCCCCCAGTCAGTAAGTCTCCCTCTTACGGAGGAGTCCCGAGACTCGGGGGGCCGGGGTGACCGGGGGGCCGGGGCGGCCGACGCCGCGGAATCCGGGCCGCCCAACGCCCGCGCCCTCCCAGAGCCGGACTCCAGCCCACCACCCCAGACTGCCCCGCGGCTTCGCGATGTCCCTCACCTGCTTTTGTACATCGGCGTCGCTAAGGGCCATGGCGAAAGAGACACAACGCCGGCAGGAAACCAGTTTTAGCTTAGCTTTAGAGGAAGGGGCGAGCAAAAGCGGGTAGAAAAAAACCCAACGCAGCGTTCGGCTTCCTTTAATTTATAACCACGGCTTCCGGTTTTTGGCTTGTGACCGTGATCAGCCAATAGGAGAAGAAGAAGGCCGGGAAGTCCCGCCCTTGCTCCGCCTTTCCCTAGCGGGGCGCATGCCCAGGTGTCTCGGAATTATCCGTTCTCGTGACTGTTTTTCTTTTTGCGTGCGTGCGTGCGTGTGTGTGTGTGTGTCTTTGTAGTTCCGCTGTGTGTGTGTGTGTGTGTCTTTGTAGTTCCGGTGTGTGTGTGTGTGTGTGTGTGTCTTTGTAGTTCCGCGGTGTGTGTGTGTGTGTGTGTGTGTGTGTGTGTCTTTGTAGTTCCGGCTGTCCTTGAACTCACTGTGTAACCCAGACTGGCCTCACAGCCTCCCTAGTGCTGGTATTACAGGAGTGCGCCACCTCTCCCAGCTGGTGACTTGTGATGAAGAATTCCTGTGTCTCCCCTCCCCCCCCTTAACTGCCACATACTTATTTTTCACAGCTCTGGAGGAGGAAGCCAAGGTTGAGGTGCCAGCTGATGAGGGCTGTCTTCTTAGGGTTTGTTTTGGCTCTGCTTTTCTGTTGTTGGTTTTTAAATTTTTAACTTTTATTAGCACATGCTTGGAGTTGGTAAAGATCGCATTCATCGTGTTGAGTTGGTACCTGTGTATTACACGACTTAATTCGTTCTACTTTCCCTCTCCCTTCCCTGTCCCTCCCACCACCTGTTGCTCCTGCATCTGAATTAATTGTCGCAGTCTGTATTTCTTCAGTCTTACAATCCTTGCATATTTTAAAAGTTGAAATACCTAATGTTTAAATACTGAATGTTTACACCAAACTAACATTTATTACAACTTTGCTTTCTTAGTAAGTTGTAATGGAAACAAACCCAAAAAATAATACAAAACACAAAACAACCAAAACGGTGTGATGCCTTGTTACTGTGAGACGTTAGTGAACAACAAAGAACAATTCAAATACTCATTGACTAAGAGCCGTCACCCTAGCATGACAATGTTTATCACCAGTGCCTCAATTTGTTTGTTTGTATGTTTATTTGGGGAGGGGGGTCTTGTTATTGCCCATGTTGGCCCTGAATTCTTGCCAGGCAGGCGGTGCGCCACTGAGCTATATCCCTGGCCTAGCCCTGAGTTCTTGAGTTCACGTGAAGCTCCTACCTCAGCCTCCCAGGTACCTGAGATTATAGGCACATCGTGGTCCATACCCACTGCTACTTTGTTTTAAAAACTAATTGTGAGCCCCCTGTGGTGGCACAAGTCTGTAATCCCAGCACTGGGGGCGGCTGAGGCAGGAGGATGCTTTGGAGTTCAAGGCCAGCCTGAACTGCATAGGGAGTCTCTGTGTCAAAAAGACAACAAACAAAACCAGACTGATTGTAGGCTGGTTTGGTCTGGGGCTGTGGCTCAGTGGTAGTGCGTTTACCTGGCATTCCTGACAATGAGGACTCTGTGTGCAACCCCCAGCTCCCACACCCAAGTCTGTACTTACCTGTTGCAGGCATGATTTTTTTTTTTTTTTTTTTTGGTCTTTTTGAGACAGGGTCTCACTATGCAGTTCAGGCTGGCCTTGAGGTCACTTTGTAGCCCAGGCTGGCCTCCAACTCACTCACAATAGTTCTCCTGCCTCAGCCTCCCAGTGCTGGGATTAGAGGCTTGTGCCACCATGCCCAATTTGCAGGAGTGGTTAACATCCCCCTTTGTGCAGCTCCCCCAACCCCCCACTAGTGCCCTTCAACTACGGGATTCTCTATCTTTTTGCTGATTCACTAGGGGGCAGGCCAGGTCCTGTCTGATAAGAATGTGCTAAGTTCTACAGACACACTCTCTGGAGTGAAAACAATTTTATGAGTGAAAAACATGAGTACACTTAGTCTAACTACCTTTTGCGGGATCGTTCTCAGAAACCAAAATACATGGATGCATAGATTCTTTATATAAAATGGTGCAGTATTTGCATATAACCCAGAACACTTTCCTATATACCTTAAATTATTCCAAGATTCTTGCCCCACTCCATCTGTGCTAGCCCAGGGCCTTTGCACTAAGCTAGTGCCCAAAGTCCTTTTAAAAGTTTTATTCTGAGACAGGTTCTAAATCACTAAGTTGCCCAGGTTGGACTCAAACTTGCAATTCTCCTGCCTCAGCCTCCCAGAGTGCTGGATTATAAGCCTGTGCCACGCTGTACTGGGCTTCAAGGTGCTTAGATACCAGTTACAAGGAAAATGCTAAGTAAATAATTGTTATTTGAGATTGTATGGGGAGAAAGGACAAGAAAAATAGCCTACATGTCCAGTACTGGCAAGAATTGTTTTTCAGCCAGGTATAGTGGCGCAGGCCTGTAATCCCAGCACTCAGGAGGCTGAGGCAGGAGGATCGTTGGGAGTTTGTGGTCAGCCTGGGCTACAAAGTGAGCTCAAGACCAGCCTGAACTGTAGAGCGAGGCCCTGTCTCACAAAGACAAAAACAAAAAGAAATTTTTTTCAAATTTTTCAATCCATGCTTGTTTTAGCTCCCTGCTCTGGAAGGTCTATTCTACATGTGAAACAACTGATAATCAACTGAGAGTTTCTAAATCCAATATCCTATATTAGATTAGTCTTGTGGAGAATCTTTTTTGTTTCTTTTGGCCTTTTTGGAGGCAGAGTCTTGCTATATAGCACAGGCTGGCCTCAGACTCATGACAATCCTCTTCTTGAGGGCTGACTTTCCAGGGGTGCACCCCCAGGCCCGGTTTGTGGAGAATCTTAAAACAGGTTTCCAGGGCCAGGGATATAGCTCAGTGGCACAAGCACCTGCCTGGCAAGCGCAAGGTCCTGAGTTTAATTCCTGGTACCCTGCCCACCCCCCCAATTAAGTTTTCAGATAGGTTCTTTTAAAATTCCACTATTAATTAGCCAATCTGCCTAGGGCTTCACCAAATGTACTGGCCTAGATTCCTGCTGGGTTAGTCAGAGGAGACAGACCTGTGGATGCATCGTCCGCCACTCCCACTCGGGGTGACTATAAAGAGAGTGGCACAGCAGATAAGCTGACTCTTGGGTTGGTTTGCTCGGGACAGACCCGGTAAGTGTAAACCATCCCTGCCTTTGCATGTTGGGGAGGCCTGGGCGTGGAGTACTGTTAAAGCTGCTGGGCATGGTGGCGAGCATGCCTGTAATCCCAGAGCTCCAAGTCAGGCTGGGAAATTTAGCAATTTATGGAGACCCTGTCCCAAAAAAAAAAAAAAAAAAAAAGTGAGGGGTGAGGACGTAGTTCAGAGTGAAGGCCCTGGGTTCAATCCTCAGTACTGTGTCCGCCTCCAAAATTGAAAATTAACTTGAAAAGAAAAAAATTGTACTTGCTTTTTAGTCACTTTTTCTCTCGCTCCCTTTTTTTGTTTTGTTTTGTTTTGAGACAGGGTCGTGCTATGTGGTTCAGGCTGGCCTTGAACTCACTAAGTAACCCAGGCTGGCCTCGAATTCTGAGTGATCCTCCTGTCTCAGCTTCCTGAGTGTTGGGATTACAGGCCTGCGCCGCCATGCCTGGCTTTGTTCCTCTCTAAACGTATTTCCGCAAAGTAGAACGAGTAGTTTAAAACCCAGGTGGCAGAAAGTCCCTCTTGGCCTCCAAACCTGTCTTCACTGATCACCCACCCCGCCTCCCTGCGCTCACCACCTCAAAGCTTTAGTTACTTTCAGTTCCTTGAGAACACCACAGTTATAATTTATGTATTTATTTTTTTGGGTGCTGGGGATCGCTCATTGCCTACTACAGCTAGGTGCGCTCTACCGCTGCGCCATCTCTCCGGCCCCTTGTTTTCCATTCTTTCAGGTCTCCATCTGAGTATCTCCTTCTCAGGGGTAACTTCTCCTGACCACCTTTTCTTTTCTTTTTATTTTATTGGTACATTTTAGATATACATAACGATAACATCCATCATAAGGAATTTGTACCTGTACATGATACATCTTTTTTTCCGTTTCCCCCCTTCCCTTCTACACCTCCCCTCCTCCTCACTTACAAAGCTTTGTTTCCATTTTTCTATTCTTTTTTTGTCTCCCCCTCCCGCGTTTCCCTTGTCGTTTGAAATTTTCTTCCCAATTTCCGTATCTATTATACATTTTGGTCCTTATTTGTACTTTCGGTTTCTCACGGTATAGAAGCAATGAGGTACTTAAACGTGTGCGTCCCATTGATTTCACTTAAGGGTATAGTCTCAAGGTGCACCCACTTAGAAAGGTTTAAAGCGAAAAGAACTTTCCGAATCCCAAGTATCATAGATTTGAGCGACTCCTGGAAAGAGGGGATAGAAGCGGGGGTGGGGGTTGCGTAGACTTTCTGGTCACATCTGCGCGAGGAGACCTCCGAGAACTCGGTGGTCCGTGCTTCCGCTCCGGGTAAGAGAGCCGCCCCCTTCCGGCATCCCGGGCCCGCCCCGACGCCGGCTGTGACGGAAGCACGCCGGGCGTGACCTCACCCTCCAACATGGCGGCAGCGGTAGATTAGGGCCGCGGGTTGAAGCAGCCACCGCCGCTGGGGGGAACCCTGTCAGAAGCAACTACCGCCGCCTCTTTCATCTCTTGTGGGGCAGGGGCCAGGGCCAGGTGAGGGGACTGGGGTTCCGGGCTGACTGGGCTGAGAAGGCTGTTTCCACCTGGGGAGGAGGGTGTCCAGAGACTACGCGGCCACCGACTCCCCAGTGGTGCCGAAGACGCGTGAGTGAGAGATCGCGAGCGACTGTGTGAACGTGCGTGTGCCCATGTCCCCGGCGCCCCCGCGCCCGAGGCTTCGCGGAGCTCACGGGGTCCGTCCGGTCGTCGCCGCCTCTGGCCGGTGCGGTCCCGTCTCGGACGCCTCTCCCGGGCTGGCTGCGGGTGGCGGCGGAGCTCGGCCTTTGCTCTCCTGTGCTTCTCTGCCAAGGCGTCACGTAGGATAAACCTAGAATTCTTTTAGGGTTAGGCGGGGGAACGCGGACTCGTTTTTGGTTGAGGCACAGGTTCGCCCGACATTCGCTTTAGAACGGCTGTGCTTTTCCCAGCGCGAGCCCTTGCCTTTCCCCGATTGTGAGACGTCCTGAGTTTTCTGATCCGCGGTTTTTCGGAAAAGCCACCCTTCTTACTCTTGGAGGCAGTCTGCAGTTCGCGCCGTCGTTACTTGCCCTCTATCTGTATCCCCGCAGCCTTCTGAGGCGCCCCCAAGTTTCTCGCGTTCATATCCGACCTAGCTTGCTGAGTTGATGCGCTGGATGCTTTATTTGGCTCTCAGTCGCGCCGCACACAAATGTTTTTATGTGAAATAGCTTTCTCACTGTTGTTTAGAAGTTTGACCTAAGCTGACGGTCTCCTCTCCCCTTTTTGCTTTCTGATGTAAAACAAAGCGAAATAAATCGTTTCGCGAGATTGTCTGTGAGAGTTCCCTCGGAGATTGTTGCTCTCTGCCCAGACTTGTGTGACCTTGGATGAGTTGCCACACCCTTTAGATACTCTCGGCCCTTTCTTTTTTCTTACACTTTAGGAAATTGCTTGGGGCCGGGAATATAGCGGCACAGTGCCTGCCCGGCAAGTGCAAGGTCCTGAGTTCAAGTCCTGGTACCCCCCAAAAAAAAGAATAAAAAAAAAAAGAAAATTGCTTGTATAAGCTATGCACAGTTGGGTGATAAACCTCGCACATTTCTACCCGTAAATTGAAAATATACAAACCTGGGCTGGAGATACAGCTCAGTGGAATAAGCGCTTGCCTGGCAAGCACAGGGTCCTGAGTTTGATCCCCGGTATCGCAAAAAAGAAAAAAATAAAGAAACCTTTTGGAAATATTCTTTATGTGGAAATAGACAAGGATTTTGAATATCCCTTTACTTGAATGATCAGGTACTATTCTAAGCATTTTTCCAAGTGGTTCATATGCTTATGTGGAGGACTGCATCCCACTAATCGAGTTGAATTCAACTGAAAGATGTATAAATTTAATTTATTATGTAGGGCAGGCTGGCCTGGAACTTCCAGCCATCCTCATGCCTCAGCCTCCTAGTGCTTCGATTATAAGCATGCAGCACCACACCCAGCTGCAGTATGTATAAATTTGGGTGCAACAGTTTCGTAAAGGAAAAAGTGCTCACTAACACATCATTAAAGAAATATTTGTAGAACATATGTACTAAGCTTTTAGGATTGGTACTTTGGCAAGAGAATAATCATTTTAAACAAAAATTTTAAAAGATTTTTTTTTTATAGCCAGGCATGGTGGTGCATGCCTGCAATCCCAGCACTTGGGAGGCTGAGGCAGGAGGATAGCAGTGAATTTGAGGCCAGCCTGGGCTACATAGTGAGATCTTGTCTCAAAAAAACAGGCAGGTGCCTGTAGCCCTGAGCTATCTCCCCAGCCCAGCTGTCTCAAAAAAACAAAACAAAAATATATATATATGTTTTTCTGATGAAATAGGTGAGACGAGTTTTGTTTGTTAGTGGTTCTGGAGAGCAAACCCAGGGCTTGGTTTCTGTTAGGAATGTGCTCTCCCACTGAGCTACATTCTCAGCCCTAGGTTTAGAGAGTGACACAGTATATTTCTGCTCTGCTTTTGTAATTCTTCAGACATTGTTTTGATTCATATGTTACCCCGAATTCGTAATGTATGCGAGTAGGGGAGGAGGGCTGCTTTTAGAGTGGCTGGGTCTGGGGGGTTCTGCTCTGTAGAGCCCGCCCCGAGGGACACTCCGCACCCCCTCTGTTGAGTTCTGTTTGGTTTTACCTGGGAGCGAAGCCAGGGTCCCGCTTTCTGAGCTCTACCACCAGCTATACCTTCAGCACAAGTGTTGTCGACTTTTTAAAATCCCTTTACTGTAGCCGGGCGCGGTGGCGCACGCCTATAATCCCAGCACTGAGAGGCCGAGGCGGGAGGATCGTTGCGAGTTCGAGACCAGCCTGGGCTACAAAGTGAGCTCAAGGCCAGCCTGAACTGCACAGAGAGACCCTGTCTCAAAAAGACAAAAAAAAAAAAAAAAAAAAAAAAAAAGCCCAAACCCTCCCTGAGATAACTGACGTGGTTCACGGTTGTGTGGTTTTCAGGGTGTCTGCAAAGTTATTAGGCAGCCGTCGCCATGCTTCTCATTGGCCCGCAAAGAGACTCCTCTGCAGCCCCCCACCCGCAGTCCTGGGGTTGACCGAGCTGCGTTTCCAGCCTTTTTCCTTCTCCTCTCTTGAGACAGGGTCTTGCATTGCAGATCAGGCTGGTCTTGAACTCACTGTGTAGCCCAGGCTGGCCTCAAATTCACTGCAGTCCTCCTGTCTCAGCCTCTCAAGTGCTGGGATTACAGGCGTGCGCCCCCACACCCCGCTCCATTTATTTATTTATTTATTTTGTAGTGATACAGAAATACATTTTATTTTCAAGCTTCCTTGAGGATATTTGCAAAACCTGGAATATAACAGAAAAACAAAAATGTACTGAACAGTGTCATTGTAGACTATTTCCTACATTAGCAAATGTTTTTAGCAAACAGTTACTTTATATTCAAACAGTTTGACTTCAGCTTTTAAGGGCTTTTTTGTTTGTTTTTGGTGCTGGGAATCAAACTCAGGACCTTGCACTTGCAAAACAGGTGCTGGTGGCACTGAACTATTATCCTCGGTGACTTCAGCTTTTAAAATTTAAAAAGTTTTATATTTATTTAAATTTTAATTTGTTTTGTTTTGTTTAAAGTCAGGATCTCTGTGTAGTCCAGGCTGACCTTGAACTCACCGTAATCCTCGTTCCTCCGCCTTCAGAGCGCTGTTTTAGGGCAGCGGTTTGGAGCTAGGGTCTTGCTATGTAGTTCAGAGTGGGCTTGAACTTACTACGTAGCCCACGCTTGAACTCACGGTGATTGACCTGCCTCAGTCTGCTACGTGCTGTGCCCACCACGCCTGGCTCCGCTCTTTGTCGTGTAATGCTGCCTTGAACATTATGTGCATGTTTCTGTGTAGACGTGTGTTTTCGTTTTTTTGGTGTATACCTAGAGGTAGAATAGGAGTGTAATGAATTTGTCTTCTTTATAAAGCTATGCACACAGATACAGGAAGCTTAAGTAACTTATTGTGCAAGTCAGTGTGTGAGAAGACAGGGTAAGGAATTCCTATGAACATGTTATCTGAATGCCAGCTGCTGAGTGAAAATTTTTTGGGCAGGCTCTTAACACAGGATTGAACTGGAGTGTTACAGTTTGGCACGTTTTATTTGGAAAGGGACTTTCAACACCCAACCCTAGAATAGTTCAACACCCAACCCTTGAATAGTGGTGTCTGCTGAATTTTAAAAATAACACGTCGCTCAGTTATGTTTTAGCTGAGTGGGGTGAATTTTGGCAGTTTCACTTTGTCTCTTGTTTTGAAGGTACTAGAGGGTGAACCCAGGGGAACTCTTGCCTGAGCTACATCCTCAGATGTACATCATATCTAAATCATACATAGAATATATATGTGGTTTTAGTTTTTTTCTTCTTTAAATGAGATAGGATCTTATTGTATAGTGCAGGCAGTCCTTGAAGTCAGTTTTCCTGCCTCAGCCTCCCAAGTGCTGAGATTATAGGTGTGTGCTATCAGGCCTACATCTATGCATCTACCTCTTTCTTTCTTTCTTTCTTTCTTTCTTTCTTTCTTTCTTTCTTTCGATCGAACTCTAGTAACACAGGGTTAAACCTTTGTACTGAACTATATCCTTAGCCCTTTTTAAATGTGTTATTTTGGAACAAGGTCTCACTGTGTTGTAAAGTTCCCCCAGCCTGGGTTGAATTTCTGATCCTCCTGCCTCAGCCTCCCATGTAGCTAGGATTACAGGTGTGCCTCACCACATCTGGCAATTTCATAATTTTTATTAGGATTATTTTGCTTCTTTTGGAGAAACACCTAGAATTCAACAGGAATTAATGAGGCATGGATTAGAAATTACTATTATTTAATGCTGAGTGTATTGTTCACTTTTAAAAGATTTGCCTAACATGCACAAGGTCCTGGGTTCAACTATCATGATTAAAACTGATGAGCTCATAGCCAAGAAATTTTGTTAATGTTTTTAAAATTGCAAACTTTTGTTTTGTGACTGAGTTATTTTTCTCTTCATAAACTGGAATTGTAGTTATGTTCAACTCTATATCTGCAGTATTTCAATTCTTATGTTATGATTTGATTGGATTTGATTTTTATTTATTTATTTATTTTTTGTCTTTTTGAGGCAGGGTTTCACTGTGCAGTTCGGTCTGGCTTTGAGCTCACTTTGTAGCCCAGGCTGGTCTCGAGCTCGCAAAGACCCTCCTACCTCAGCCTCCCGAGTGCTGGGATTACAGGTGTGCACCACCATGCCTGGCTTATCATTTTATGTTAGTAGAAGGAAATGGTCTAAAAAACAAAGAGCCAAGTTGGTGACACATGCCTATAGTCCCAGAACTCTGGGAGGCTGAGACAGGAGGATCACAAATTTGAACCTAACCTGGTTGATATAAGGGTTTAGTGAGATCCTGTCTCTAAGAAAAGAAGGACGGGATATAACTCAATGTGAAGACCCTGGGTTCAGTCTAATATACCTTGAATAAATACGTGAATAAGAAAGAGATTCCTGAAATTATTTAACAACTAATTATGTTAAATTCTTAGAAGTTATTATAGTTATGTTAGGTTAAAGAATATAATTTAGGTACAGTGTTCTAAATGTGTCTGAGGGGGAAAAAAAGACTGCACTGAACTGCATAGTGAAACCCTGTCTCAAAAAAAGACAAAAAAAAGTGAGGTGAATTACTAAAATTTCTTTCATTTTTTGATTTTTGAGACAGGATCTCACTATGCATTTCAAGCTGACTTTTTTTTTGGTACCAGGTATTGAACTCATGACCTCAGGCTTGCCAAGCAAGTGCTTATGTTGCTGAGCTATATCTCCAGCATTGTCTTATTATTTAAAAAGAAGCATCAAATACCTTATTTATTTATTTATTTATTTAGGTCTTTTTGAATCTTTTTTTTTTTTTTTTTGCGGTACTGGGGATCGAACTCAGGACCCTGCGCTTGCTAGGCAAGCGCTTATTCCACTGAGCTATATCCCCAGCCCCATAGGTCTTTTTGAGACAGCGTCTCGCTATGCAGTTCAGGCTGGCCTTTAGCTCACTATGTAGCCCGGGCTTGGTCTAAAACTCACAGTAATCCTACCTCAGCCTGCTGAGTTCTGGGATTACAGCTTCACCATTCCCGGTGAAATACCTTTTAGATAGGAAATATATTTAGGATTAGTGAGGCAATAATAGCGTGGACCTGTTGGGTTTTTTTTTTTTTTTTTTCTTGTTTTGCTACTGAGAATTGAACTAAGGATCTTGCACTTGCCAGGCAGGCACTTGTTCGCCGCTAAGCTGTATCCCTGGCCAGTAGGATTGACATGACCCTCTTCCCTTGCATCTGGGAAAGCTTTGGGTCATAGTTCCAGATCTTCACTAACCTTCCATCCAGTTTATCTTTTTTCCCGTCCATCCACCTTCCTTTCTAGTGTTCTGCACTAGTTCATGACTATATATTTTTTGTTCAGATTTTTAAGGAAGTTCCCCTAACTTTTCCCCAGACTCTGTTCTGTCTTCCAGCCCCGTCTAGGATGATTTCTCTAAAATACGCTCTCTCAGTATTCTTGTTTAAAGCCTTCAGTGTTCCTTATTGTGTTCTATAGTAGGATTTCTGCTTGTTCTTTGCTTTTTAATAAAAGGGGTTGAAGCCAGGACTTCATACTAAGTTACAGCTTCATCCCTTTTCAAAGTTTTCTTTTGAGATGGTCTCACTATGTTACTCAGGCTGAGCTCAAATTTGAGATCTTCCTGCCTCAGCCTCCCATCTATAGTAGGTTTTTGTGTGTGTGTGTGTGTCTTTTTGAGACAGTGTCTCGCTATGCAGTTCAGGCTGGCCTTGAGCTCACTTTGTAGCCCAGGCTGGTCTCAAACTTGCAACGATCCTCCTGCCTCAGCCTCCTGAGTGCTGGGATTACAGGCGTGCGCCATCACGCCCAGCTCTCTGTAGTAGTTTTTAATCAGTTTTACATTATGATCTTGTTTGAATATCTTATGGAAGAAAGTGATTTTTCTCTTCAGAAAAATACGTACGCACTCAGAATTTGCAAACAGCTTTAGGGTGTTCATCAATGCCCATTATGTACATGCTTAAAATACTTTTCTGGCCTGTTGGATAAAACTCAGATTAGCAAACTGGGTCTGGTGGCGCACGCCTGTAATCCTAGCACTCAGGAGGCTGAGGCCGGAGGATTGATGTGAGTTTAAGGCCGGCCCAGGCTACAAAGTGAGTTTTTTGAAGGCCAACCTGAACTGTATAGCAAGACCCTGTCGTAAAAAGACACACAAATCAGACTAGTGTCCTGTCAGATACAGGCACACTGAATGCTAACTGGTGCCTACTTTTGCTGAGTTAGTGTCCTGTTTATATCTTACGATCTACCTGTGGCAAATTTTTCTATTTTTGTGTGATTTTATGCTGTTTCAAAAAGCTGTTTTTCTACTTCTTGATCTATCTGTCTGAAATGCATCCGTTTCTGTCTCCTAGTTTATTTAGTGAACACCTCATGTTCCATGATTGGCTCAGATTTTACTTTATAAAGTCTTTTGTGATTTTTACTTCCTTTTTTCCTTCCCTAGATAGATTTTTTCGTTTTCTATTTTGGGTTTTCCTCCTTCTCTCTTGTGGATACTGGGTTGTATCATAGTACTTTTTTACTGTTTTTGCTTTTTTTTTTTTTTGAAATAGGGTCTGCTATGTTGCCCAGACTGGCCTTTAACTACTCAACTCCGACAAATTTCCTGCCTCAGCTTTTGAATGTCTAGGATTATAGATGTGATGGCCTGTGTTCCTATTTGTCTCTATATTTTTTAGTTTTTTTCCTTAACATATTTAAAAATTTCTTAAGGCAGATTATTTATTAAATTTGTGGTTCTCTTTGTGTTTAATGCCTAAAAAGTACCGTGTACCGTAATTTAGGAAATAACATACATGTTGAATGAATGAACACAGCTCTCAGCAGTGGAATATAGCGGTGTACACCTGTAATCCCAGCGCTCAGGAGGCTGAGGCGGGAAGAGTCAAGAGAGTTTAAGGTCTGCTTGATTTACTTAGCAAGTTCAAGGCTAGCCTAGACTGCATACAGGGACCTTGTCTGGAAAAAAAAAAATACTCTACATTTCTAGATGTAATTAAACACTAAGGTCTGTGTGTGACTTTGCAAAATTAAGATTTTTCTAAACTATAGTAATGAAAGTTGTATGTTGTAGTTGATGGAGAGCTACCTTAGAAGTTTAAGAAAATTGGTTTCCAGTCCTAGCTCTTGTCACTTACCTCCTGGTTCTGGCTTGCTTGCCTTTCCAGGGGTGCTGCTGGGGATTACGCCTGGGGCCTCTCGTGCCGGGCAGGGGGCAGGTGTGCTACTACTAGCCACGTTCTGATACCAGCTTTTTTTTTTTTGGTATCCGCTTTCTTACGCAGAAAAGTAACATACGGAAAGGATGTTGGGCTGCTCAAGGAATGAATGGGAAAGCTGGAAAATCAGCCCGGAGGGGCGGGTGGGAACCCTGGGAGAAGCAAGGGAGACTTGGCCAGGGTCAGGCCTTGGGAATGGGATAGGACGCTGCTGCTGGACCACTGCCTGGCCTTGTTGAAAGTGTACTGCTGTCGGAGTTCTCTTTAAGTCTTAACAGATTCCAGATCCTGCACTGTAGGTGCAGGTTCCTGTATCACATATTTGTACAGGAAAATGGGCGAGAAAATGGCCCGTGTTAGCTTTTGTCACATAGGCCAAGGGATTTCTGTTTCTCCAACCAAGATTACAAGAGTCTGGGCTGCTCCACAGCTAGGAAATTGAGTTCAGATGGCAGACAGTCAATAAATAAAGAAATAATAAAACAAAAAGGCACATGTCCATTACAGTGCTGTTACTGACTGTTGCCTGATAGACCTCAGAAAAAAACTCTTTCTGAGCTTTTTTTTTTTTTTTTCAAACATCCCCAGTGCCCCATCCCCTTTTGCAGTAGCAGAGTTTATTTGAAAAAGTAAAGTGAAGGATGAAGGAAAAACTGGTTCTACAGAGTGAGCTTGGGCCAAGTAAAAAAGGAAAAAGCAAGATTTAAAAAAATACCCTGGAGAAAGCAGTGTGCTCTGTTGTGAGGAAACCCATGGTAGCCTTTAAAAACAACAACAAAACCCCCCCCAAAAAACAGGGTCTCCCTAAATCACTAAGTTGCTCAGACTGGGCTCAAACTTGCCCATAATCCAGCACTTTGGGCTCAAACTCCTGTCTCAGCCTCCCAGAGTGCTGGATTATGGGCATGTGCCACTATACCTGGCTGTTTTCTTTCTTTCTTTGTTGTTTTTTTCTTTGGCTTTTTGAGACGGTCTCCTTGTGCAGTTCAGGCTGGCCTTGAGCTCACTTTGTATCCCAGGCTGGTCTCAAACTTGTAACAATCCTCCTGCCTCAGCCTCCTGAGAGTTTTTTTTTTTTCTTATAAATACAATTTTATTTTTTTTTTGTCTTTTTTCTTTGAGACAGGGTTTCACAACGCACTTCAGGCTGGCCTTGAGCTCACTTTGTAGCCCAGGCTGGCCTCAAACTTGCAAGGATCCTCCTCCCTCGGGCTTTCGAGTGCTGGGATTATAAGGGTGCACATCCATGCCCAGCTTATATGTACAATTTTAATACTATCTTCCCAATGTGAAATATTACTAGTATAAAAGAAAGGTAAAATACTTAAAGAATGTGTTAGATATGACTTTTGTTCCTCTGATGCAAGCTGTGACACATTTTCCCTTCTCTGGAGTACATATCGTTAATTTGTTTTTCTTTTTTTCTTTTTTTTAATTTTAAAGACAAAAGAATGGAGACATATGAACCAGAACAAGCCATAAACAATATTGAAAATACAAAATTATACAGAACATAACAGGGAATTAGCCCTGGATGCTGTATTACATAATGTCATCTTCACACTAGTTAACACACAAACATTAAAGGAAATACCAAATTATAGAGAAGATAGCAGGGAATTAGCACTGGATGCTGCATAACATAAAGTTACCTTCACTTCTGTTAATACAAAAACGATTGGGGAAATACAAATTATAGAGAACATAGAAGGGAATTAGCCCTGGATGCTGTCCTACATAATGTTACCTTCACATTTGTTACTCAGTTACACAGATGATGGCCCATTTGATCATTCAGTTTCTCCTCCCTCATCTCCGTTGCCCTACCACTCAATCAGTCATCTTCCCTGTGATAATAACTGTATTCCTGGGTTTATCTATACCCCTGCACTCTCGCTTTGGGAAGAGATATAGCTGCCTCAGACTATACTATAGCATACATGGGTGTATACAAACTGCCATGGTCGGAGGTGGAAAAGCACCTATGCTCACAGTGGACCACCCGGCTCTGCCCCATCGCCTCGCTATGGGTGGGGGCGGGTCCAGTCTGTGGGGTGCCCTCAGCACGGCCCACAGTGGAGCAGCCACGGGGCATGCGCCCCCATTGGAGTGCCCTCGGTGACCTGTTCGGCTCTGTCCCGTTGCCTCGATGCCCAGTTCGGCTCTGTCCCGTTGCCTCGATGCCAAAGGCCCTTTCTTCTCCTCCTCCCTCCTCCTGATCTCCAGTATTACCGTTCCCCACCCCTTGCAGCTGGGCATTGGACGAACTTACGATGCTTGGTATAAGGGCTTGAGATCTCCCCGGCCCGTTCTCACTGTGTTATTTCAGGGTATGAACTGAGTTTAAAGATTAGTTCTAGAATAGAGTTGGAGGATTTTCTTGGATCTGCTGTATAGAGTATGTTGTTGTTTTTCAGACTCCCAGTCTGCTGCTTTTCATCGAATTTGTTGCTATGGGTTCATGCAAGGTTCATATGTGCAAGCTATAAGGAGACCCTCTTGGTGCTCACATTAATTGTTTGGGGTGAGTCCTGAAGACCGTGGATTTAGCAGTGCTTGCTCAAGCCGCCGAGTCTCAAGGTGCTCCCAGAGAGAGTTCAGGGTGGGAACTGAGTCCCAGCAACCCAGCTCATGCTTCCTGCCTGATGTTGGAGTGAGAAGGGCGTGGAGCCACATGATCCACCTCCATCTGCATCTCCCTCCTGTTGCGGTGCTGGAGCCCCCATCCGCTCCTCAGCTGGATCCCTGGGAGCCGCTGCCGCTCACCGCTGAGGTTACTGGCTGCTCTCCGCCGGTAGCGTGGTGGGCTGTGTTGCATTGATTCTCTCCAGGCACTGATTAGGAAGATTGCCGTAGGGTGGGGACTCTGCCTCAGTGGCTGTCGCAACCTCTCATCCTCACACTGGGTTCGACAACTGCTCCCGACCGCCACTGCCTCCTTTCCTGGCTGCACCCTCCTCTCTCCAGCCCTGGACCAGCTCTCGGAACTCTGCTCTCCCCTGGCCGAGTCGGGAGGCTTCTGGGCGCGTGGGCCTCCGAAGCTGAAGCTGCGAATGCCGGAACGAGGGCGCGGGCCATGGGTGTGCTTGGAGCGGTGACTTCCTCCTTCTCCTCTCCCCACGACTGCACCAGGCGGATCTCCGATCCCTTCCTCCAGCAGAGGTTTTGCTTAGTCTTTCCGAGGGCTTCAATTCCGCTTTCAGATCCTTCCTGAGTTCAGGATACCCACCTCTTTCCCTTCTGTCCTTCACATGTTGCTACATTCTTATATTCCTTTGTCTTAGTGGCATTCCTCCGGGAGGTTCTCTCTCTACTGCCTACCTGGTCGCCATCTTGAAGTGCTCTCGTAAAATTTATTTAGTTATTTGTTACATTCTAGTGAATTGACCATTACATTTCTAAAGTTCTGAAATGGCCAACAGACCATAGAAAGATACCACTTTAGGCTCCTGCTTGAAACCAACAGCTACAGAAAACTGCTGGCCTTGATTCAGGGCCACCATATGAGCAATTTGTAAATACCTTTTTTTTTTAAGAGTAGGAAGAAATTTTTGAGAGGAAGTTTCTGTCTGAGGAACAGAAAGGGGCCTGGAAAGTGGGTTGCCTGCCAACCCCACTTCTCAGGGGTGTTTATTAATCAAAACCACAAGATGAGGCAGGTTCAAGGTGGGACACAGCTATACTCAGTCAATAAGATTACAAGTGTAGTTGCTTAGGGTATATTGATCCAATGGGAAGTCACCAGGTGGGTGTGAGGTGGGACAAGACTGGGGAACCAATAAGATTGCAGGTGTAGAGGGCTGCGTAATACCGACTCAGTGGGATCACACTGGGAAGCAGCTCCTTCAGCAAGCGCACACTGAAATGTCTTCAGGTGTTTATGAGGACTGTTAAACTTCTGGTTCTTGGTCCTGTTGGATCTTTTAGTAAAATCTAGTAGTAGTGCTCCTAAAATAGGAGCAAGAAAGACTTTTAAATTTTTTTTTTAATTTTAAAGACAAAAGAATGGAAAGATACCAACAATCAAACAGACATGAACCAGAATAACTCAAAAGCAATAAAGAAAATACATAATTACAGAGAAGATAGTAGGGAATTAACAGTGGCTGCGGTATTACATAATGTCATCTTAAGGTTGGTTACTCAGTTATACAAATAAAGGCAGATGTGGTTGATCAATCAGCTTTCTCCGCCCTCATTTCCATTGTTCCCCCACCCATAATAATAATACTTTACTTTTTGGTTTATTTACTTCCTTGGCTCTCACATTGGGAAGGCACATGGCTGCTTCAAATTATGCTGTAACAAACATGGATGTACACAAATTACTGTGGCACTAGGTGGAAAAGCACCCATCCTTAAAGACAGTACATAGGCAGGGACCCAGCTACACTGTGGTCAGCATCCCATTGACAAGCCCTCAAGGCCTTTGGTGGTCCAGTTGAGTCCATGGGGGTGACCTGCAAACCACCAGGCTCTGGCCCAATGCTGCATGCCCAGGGGCTGGTCGCCCAGTTGAGTCCTCAGGGTTGCCCCCACGGGCCACTGGGCTCCACCCCATCATCACGCACCCAGTGCAGGTCCTCAGGGTTTTCATGTAGCCTGCAAGGGTTCCCCTTACCCCACAGGCTGCTGAGCTCCCTGTCAAGGGCCCTAGAGTCCCCTCATAGGCCACCAGGGTCTCCCTGCAGGCCGCCTATAACTCTTTGGAGGCTGTCCCCGCCCAGCTAGAGGTCCGAGTCTGCACCCTGCTTCCAGGTCTTCGCCAACTCCCACCTCTTGACCTCCAGTGTTGCCACTCCCCGCCCCTTACACAGCTGGGCATTGGGCGTACTTAGGATGCTGGGCACAAGTGGCACGAGGTCTCCCCCACCCTTGCTCACTGAGGTAGGCCAGGGTGTGAATTAAGTTTAGTTAATAGTTTTAGGAGACAATTGGAGGAGTTTCTTGGGTCTTCTGTGTAGAGTGTGTTGTCACCTATCGGTCTCCAGGACTCTTTCTTTTCATATAACTTGTCTCTAGAGACTTTTAAATGTTGAACCAAGATTCCTTTGACAGCATAAGAAAACAGTGATATTAATAGCAACTGTCAATGTACTTGTTTTCTTGGTGCTAGGGGTTGAACCCAGATCCCTGTGCATTGTAGGCAAGTGTTCTACCACTAGGCTCTAATTCAGCCCTAGGGACTTTTTTTTTTTTTTTAAGGGTCTGGCTATGTAGTTCAGGCCAGTCCTGAACTCATTATGTAGTCCATTATGACCTTAAACTTGAGGAGATCCTCCTGCCTCAGTCTCCCAAGTGCTGGGACTACAGGTGTGCACCATCACATCCAGCTATGGGCTTTAAAAAGACAGTATTTAACTATTCCCAGCAGATTGTCTCTTTAATGGATTTCAGTGGGTTTTTTTGGGGGGGTACTGGGGATTGAATCTAGGACCTTCACACTGAGCTATATCCCTAGCCCTTTTTGTTTTTTGAGACAGGGTTTCATTAAGTCACTAACTTGCCCTGATAGGCTTAAAATCCTCCTGCCTCAGCCTCCTAGAGTGCAGGAAATATGTGTTTACCATGCCTGGTATGTGTTTCAAATTCTGCATTTTCTTTCATTATTTATCATCCTAGGACATTTCTCTTTGTCAACTGCAGTTTAAAAATATTAAATGGCAGCCCCCCCAACTCTCCATCAGTACTGGTAATTGAGCCTAGGTTCTTCAAATCCCTAGTGCTTGATTTTATTTTTTACTTTGAAAAAGGGTTTCAGTAAATTGCCCAGGCTGGGCTTTAATCTGAAATCTTCCTGCTTCAGCCTCCTAAAGGGTAGGGATTACAGGTGTGCACCACCATATCCAGGTGGAAAATTTCTGAAATAATAGGGTTTAAATTGCACACCATTCTGAGTAATGTGTTGAAGTTTTGCATGTCCAGCCTAAGGAATGATTACCCTTTTGTCTAGTGTATTCACGGAGTATTTGCTACCTGCTTAGCAGCTGTCTTGACTGTCAGATCCACTATCTTGGGTTTTTTTTGTCTTTGAGACAGGGTCTGTATATGCAGTTAAAGTCTGCCTTCAACCCACTCTGTAACCCAGGCTGACCTCGAGCTTGCAGTGACTCCTGCCTCAGCCTGCTGGGTGCTGGGATGACAGGGGTGCACCACCACAGTCCAGCTTGCCGTCTTACTGTTGCATCGCTTTCATGTGGGGAACCTTTACCTTACTTAGTAATAGCTCCGAAGCGCAGGAGGTGTGAGCAAGAGGTTATAAAGGATTTCCTTTAAGTGAAAAGTAAATGTTTCCAGCTTAAGGAAAGAAAAATCACATATACTGGAGTTGCTGAGTGTTGTGGCAAGAATGAAACAGTATGTACAGGGTTTGGTACTGGAAAACTTGAAACATAGAAGCAGGCATGGTGGCACTCAGTGTCAGGGAGGCAGAGGCAGGAGGACCACAAGTTACAGCTCAGCCTGGGCAACTTAGTAACTTATTAAGACCCTTTTTCTTTTTCTTCATTTTTTTGGTGTCTTTGAGACAGGGTCTCGCTGTGCAGTTCAGGCTGGCCTTCAGCTCACTTTGTAGCCCAGGCTGGCCCCAAACTCCCAACAGTCCTCCTGCCTCAGCCTCCTGAAGTGCTGGGATTACAGGCGTGTGCTACCATGCCAGGCAAGACCCTTTTTTTTTTTTTTTTTTTTTTTTGCGGTACCAGGGATTGAACTCAGGACCTTGTACTTGCCAGGCAAGCACTTATTCCACTGAGCTATATCTCCAGCCCCCCGTTTTCAAAATAAAAAATTAAAAACAAGGGCTGAGGGTATATAGCTCAGTTTAAAGGCTTTAGTACCACACAGATGCACAAAAAAGTGAAACATACTGTGTTGGTCTAATATCCGTTTCTGTCCAGGGTGAACAGGTCCCAAAAACGAGGTACCCGTGGATGAATAAAAAGTTAGAAGAAAAAGAAATACACGAGAGAACGTTCTGGGAATCAGGGGGCTTACAGTTCTCCTGTCTGCAGCCCCGAATCACCTTTTCCATAACCTTTTATTGAGATAAAACAAAAGAGGCACCTGGGCCACTGGGTGGTTTAGCAAGAACAATACAACTCAGTTACCATAGGCGTGAGACTTGACTAGATAGCTATCCTGTCACCATCCCTTTTCTACATAACACCGCAAAACATTTAGTGTCGGCTCCAGCGCTTACAAAGCTGTTTGTTAGACTTCCTCCGGAACACAACAACCTAGGTCCGGTTATACTTAAGGCAATACATTGAAAGATTAACTAAAGAATGCCCTTCTCCACAATACTGTACCATAGGGAGCCCTTCCTGGCCCTTGTCGTGGTCTAAGAAGTTTGTATTTGCAATCCCATAAAGAGTTCCTGGAATTGTGGTAATTCCAGTTTACCACTTCCAGTGTAACCCATGGTGAGAATAAAGACACTAAAGTGTATTTGTAGTTGTGGGGAGCCAAGGAGTCCTGAGTCCAGCTAAGATAATGCCTAATTGGAACAAGCCTTGACCCAGGGCCGATCCTGGGGTTTATTCATTTGTGCAGAAGGGAGGGGCTTGGGGATGAGTGACTGAGAATGGTGGGCAGTGGGTAAGTGCTGGAGTTGGGCCGGATGGGTGGTCTGAAATCACCTCTGCAATCCACAGAGAGAAGGGTATGCAGAAAGGGTAATCTGTGCGACACAACTGAGGTGGTATCTAATGTTTGGTTCAGCTCTGCTGTGCGATCTTTTAGGCCCAGGGAAGTCCAAGCCTCTTATCTCCAGGCTCATGCCAGCTGACGGCGGGGGGAGTGTGGCTCTCTCCCTCCCTCCTGGTTCATGTGTGTTTGTGGGAGCTATGGGGGTGGGGTAACACTGCCCTGTCTTCTTGCTTCAAAGGTACCATCAGCACGTCAGCTGGACCAATTTGCATTGCTTAAAGCCAGTTGAAGGGGTAAGGAAAAGTCCCAGCCAACTGTGCACACACCAGTACATGGAACTAGGGCCAGGCTCAGCCCAGTGGAGGTAACAGCCCTCCCTCCAGGAGGGCCCTCCAAGTGTCCCCCACACTTTGGTACTGCTAGTGATGTAGGCATCTCCTGAGGGTCAGAGACTGTATCTCTCGTGGATAAGGAAGGTACAAATACTGTATTTGTTGAGGTCTTAAAGGAGTTTCTTTTTTAAGAAACTAAAGTTAGCCAGTGGTGATACATGCAGGAGGATTATGAGTTTGAGGCTAGCCTGGGGTACATAGTGAGTTAAATACCAGCCTGGACTATATAGCAAGACCTTGTTTTCTTTTTTTTCCCCCTTTTTGAGGCAGGGTTTCGCTGTGCAGCTCAGGCTGGTCTTGAGCTCACTTTGTAGCCCAGGCTGGTTTTGAACTCACAACAATCCTCCTGCCTCAGCCTCCCAAGTGCTGGGATTACGGGCGTGCACCACCACACCCAGCAAGACCCTGTTTTAAAATAAGTATGATGTATACTAAATAAAAAAGAAACCAAAGTTATTTGGAAAGCTTAAGAATGACACATAAAAAAAATTGACGTGAAACATTATTATTAATTTTGATGTGAAACAGTGATTAAAGTACATGGTAGATAAACAGCTCCTCCAGGCCCATCAGACACAGTGAGGGTTGTGGTGTCTATTAGATATAATCAGGGTGCCTGGTGAGGAGACGCAGATTAAAATGGCCTAAACTAGAGCCCACGGTGCATGGCTTATGCTGATGAGTTGGCTCTGTTCCATGCAGCCATTCGAGGACCAGCTTGTGTCTGGTTGCTGTGGCCTCCCCTACTGTGGTTTCCTTTGAAGGTCAAAGCTGGGTCAGGGCCACATGCACGCTGCAGAGCACAGGAAGGAGGAAGCCGAAGATGGAGGGCTTACAAGCCGCACTGCGATGTCTCACTTCCTTCTGGGTCAGGCCGATCTTAGAGCACATTGAGCTGCAAGGAAGGCTGGACTCGCAGTCACTAGCAATGTGGCCTTGGGTCTGGCTAAGATTTTCTTTGTTGCTAAAGGAAGAGAACATACATGAGGGTAGAAGTGAGGGACGTCGTTGTGTGCATCTGCCACACAGGTGAAAACAAACCAGGGAAGAAGAGTTTGCTTTTGATGAGAAATCTGAGTACATAAATTGCCATTTGCCCTGGGCATGGTGGTGTGCACCTGCCATCCTAGCTCCTGGGAGGCTACGGCAGGAGAATGACAAGTCTCAGTCCTGCCTGGGCCACACAGTGGAACCTTGTGTGAAAAAAACCAAATAAATTGCCATTTGTATGAAAGTTAAATAGTTATATTGTATATTGTAAAAGATTACCAGAGTGTCAGGGATGTAGCTCAGTGGCACAGTGCCTGTATGGCACACGTGAGGCCCTGAGTGTGATTCCCAGCACCAAAATAAATAAATAAAATAAAAAATAAAAGATTACCAGAAAGAAAATTCTGAGACATGTGTATTTTGGTATTCAGCTGAATAATTGGAATCAGTGGGGAAATGTCCTGTCATGTGATAAACTGAACAAAACCTTCTGTTTTCAGGTCTGACACATCTGTAAGTAGACCTCTGGGGATCTCTGCCAGCCAAGTCAATGGCGACTTCTGCTACAGTGCCTCTAGGATTTCACTATGAAACAAAGTATGTCGTTCTCAGCTACTTGGGACACCTCTCTCAGGAGAAGCTGCAAGAGCAACGGCTCCCCTTACCCCAAGGTACCACCTTTGGCTTCCAGTGGTTACGGCAAGGCATAACGTTGGAGGTGTTGGTGTCTTTGTGATTTGTATCTGTGGTTATAAGATAGGTAATATTATAAGTTCATTTATTTTTTCTTTCTACTTTTCTTTCCTATCCCCCCTTCTCTCTTGTTCCCCTCCCCATTTGAACATTTTCTTCCTGTTTCACAATACCTATTATACATTTTGGTCCTTATTTACACTTTTGATTTCTCACACCAAAGAAAACAATGTGGTATTTACATGTGTCCAATTTATTTTACTTAAGTGTGAGGACTCAAGGTGCGTCCATTTTCCTAGAAATGTCTTGAGTGTATCCTTCTTTATGGCAGAGTAGTACTCTGTTGTCGTAAGTTTATTTAAAAAAAAAAACACATTAGCCCATCCTTTCTAGGCTATTCTTTCCTGGCCCATTCTGAGAAGCAGTTACTTTTTTTTTTTTTTTTTTTTTTTGTTTGTTTTTTAATTTTATTTTAAAGACAAAAGAATGGAGACATATGAACCAGAAAAGCCATAAACAATACAGAAAATACAAAGTTATACAGAATATAGTAGGGAATTAGCACTGGATGTTGTATTACATAGTTATCCTCTCATTAGTTAACACAAAAACATTAAAGGAAATACCAAATTATAGAGAAGATAGTAGGGAATTTGCACTGGATGCTGTATAATATAAAGTTATCTTCACTTCTGTTAATACAAAAACGATTGAGGAAATACAGAATTATAGAGAACATAGAAGGGAATTAGCTCTGGATGCTGTCCTACATAATGTTACCTTCACCTT
>PVLD010003905.1:0-97021 GCA_004027595.1 Dinomys branickii
TTGAGATAGGTCTCGCTATGCAGTTCAGGCTGGCCTTGAGCTCACTTTGTAGCCCAGGCTGGCCTGAGATCCACCTGCCTCAGCCTCCCAAGTGCTGGGATTACAGGCATGCGTCCCCACACCCTGTGACTCTGCCATTTTAATTCTGCCTCCACTCTCACGCCCACTCGTTACCAGCAACATTGGCCATTGTTTAAATTGGCCATGGTTTGAGCTCTCCTCATGGGTTTTAATAATGGTTTTGAATTCAATTTTCATACAACTATTTTATTAGGAAACAGTCTGGTTCTTTGAGTTGTCTTTTTTAGATTGCCTTAGATGAGGGTCTCTGTGACCTGGATTCTTCTGACAACGTGACATTCCTTCTGTTAGTGAGTAGACTCACCAGGAGTCTTATTACCAGCTAAGGGTTAATTTAGGAATAATAGGTTTTGATTTCGATAGCACAGTTACATATTTTTTACTAAATTTGACCTGATAATCTAAAAGTTTTTTGACAGAATATATAAACATTTCAATTTATTTTGGAAAATTCTTTACATATCACCCTGTGTGTGTGTGTGTGTGTGTGTGTGTGTGTGTGTGTGAGAGAGTGAGAGAATGAGAGAGAATATTTAAGCATTTAACATTGGCTTTTCAGGAATTTTAGTATTTGATGTGTTACGTTTTAGGTTTTCTTGGTAGTTATAAACATAAACATAGACATTTCGGGACCTGCCCTGAAAACCGTAGCTTGGTATGCTCTGAATGTCTCCTTTGCCCGCCTCCGCAGTAACGATTCAGATGTGTGTCAAGACCCCATGTCATCGGTGTTGCCCAGTGAGCAAGATCTGGCGCGGGAGGAAGCCCAGAAGATGAGCAGTCTGTTGCCGACCATGTGGCTGGGCGCGCAGAATGGCTGGTAGGGGCCGCACTCTTCACTCGACAGCGTCTGCAGCCCCAGTGTGTGTGAGCACATGCGTGAGAGAGTGCGCAGAGGATACATAAGTAAAAGTGATGACACAAGCGGAAATGTGTGCTAATACACAGAATTGTGTGTGCACCCGAAATTTGAAGTTGCAGCCACTCCATAAACTGGACTTGTGTTTGTTCTAAACAGTAAACTATGTTTCTTTTTGGTCATAGAAAGTCCTCTATATATATTCAGTATTCTTAGAAGGGATGAATAAGTTGGGGGTTTTTTGTTGTTGTTTTTTTTTTTTGTCTTTCTGAGACAGGGTCTCACTATGCAGTTCAGGCTGGCCTTGAGCTCACTTAGTAGCCCAGGCTGGCCTCGAACTCACAACAATCCTCCTGCCTCAGTCTCCCGAGTGCTGGGATGACAGGCGTGCACCACCACACCTGGCTGGAATAACATTTTAAAGCTTGAATGATCTAGAGGCAGAAGACCCTAAACAGCAAGCACCGAGACAGCTCGTCAGTGTGTAGAAGGCTGCTGTAGATTGGGATCCTGGTAGGAAGGACCAAGGAGGACGCCAGTGTGTGTGGATACAGAGGCCCGAGCCAGGACGAAGCTTGTGAGGGAGTGACGGGGAAAGGAGCACGCCAGCTGAGAGCTGAGAGCAGTGGGGCTATGTGAACCACCTGGTCTCTCTCTGTCTTACTGGCCTTGGCTTGTCCCACAGCCTCTACGTGCACTCGTCGGTGGCCCAGTGGAGGAAATGTCTCCATTCCATCAAACTCAAGGACTCCATCCTCAGCATTGTGTAAGTGCCATTTCTTCAACCCTTTTTCTAAACTGTGGACTTTGGTATATAGATGTCAATCAGGAGAACTACCTTATCTTCAGGTTGGATTTATTGTAGCAGTGTGGAGCCTGCAGCTGCAGTCTTCTTTTAGTTAACTGGGGTTGGAGCCAAACGACCTCAGCTGTGGCCTTATCTTGTCCTTTGAGGCCTCACAGCTTCACAGGCCAATGCAGGCCTCAGCGGTGAGTAATACCTCACAGAGGTTCACTTACTGAATGCACTGCCCATCTCCAGACAAGGAGCCTGTGCTTTGGACAGCTCACAACATGGAAACGTGGAAAGCCAATTGGTTAATATTAAATCCTGCCCAGAGCCACTGTGTAGTGGTCTCCCACAGAGAATGAAATATTATGATAGAAAGTAAACTAGAAAAGTAAGTAGAAGGGACAATTTGCCAGCTTGATTCCTCACCATACTGTGAGTCCTTTTGTACTTGAGGAAGCAAGCCGATGCTTGTTAATTTGCATCTATTTCAGAATATTCTCTGTGGCTTCGGGTGTGTCTGCTGGAGACTAAGGTGCTAGTCCTGTTCCATATGTTAATGAGCAGAGTCCACAGAGCTGGCATTTACTGCCCTCAGGGTGTCTCTGCTGTGGAATCACGTCTGCCACCATGAGGAGGGATGCGGCTTGGTCACAGCACAGCTGTGGTCCCCGGGGTCACCTGACGCCTTTTGCAGCTCCCGCCCCAGTGCGGAAGTCAGTGTGCTCCTGTTGTGGGGTGCGAGCTCCTCCTCGCATCACTGGCCCTTGGAGGGACTCTGTGGCCCCTCTGTTCCCACATGCAGGTCCTGAACTCCCTTTCCCATCTGCAGGCACGTGAAAGGGATCGTGTTAGTGGCCCTGGCTGATGGCACCCTCGCGATCTTTCATCGAGGAGCGGGTGAGTGGTTATAAACACACACCTCCCTGACTGGCTCCTTGGCAAGGTGTTTCCAACAGATCAGCTGCTTATGCTTTAAAGAAGTGGTGCTTAATAGGCAAAGAAAAAAAATTTAAACTGAATATTAGCAGCATCTAACCTACTGTCCATAAATGTGAAATCAGTGCGGTAACAGTAAACCCATAGAAAATGTGTTTGCCAGAGAGAGCAAGCCATCAGCATTTTTGGTACTCTGTATAACAGTGTCTCATGGAGGCATTTGTTTTGCATTCATATACTTAATTAGAAAAAAGTGATGAGAGTTTTTTTTGTGTTCTCCTGTGTCTTAAAAAAATACGCATCTAATTACGTTTATAAAGATTTTTTCATTCTTATTTTGGTTTGGTTGTGTTTGGTTTTTTGAAGTAGGTCTCACTATGTTCATTCAGGCTGGCCTTAAATTCACTATGGAGGCAGGATGGCCTTGAACTCATGATGATCCTCCAGCCTCAGCCTCCCAAGTGCTGAGATTACAGGCATATACCACCACATCCAGCTACATCTTACTATTTATATTCCTCTTTAAAACCATTGTTTGGAGCCTGAGGCAGAAGGATCATGAGTTCTATTCCAGCCTGGGCTACCTAAAGATTTCATCGCTAGCCTGAGCCATGTAGAGACACTGTCTCAAAAAACTAAATGAAACAAAAATAATCTTTCTACCCTCAAGGATGGAGGGATGGTAGTATCAGAATACCTACCTTGAATGTATTAAAATTAAGGAAATTGAGTACATAACTTCTTACGACATATATCAACCAAAAGTAATGGTTCCTTTCCTCCTCACTAGGCTGATAGATCAGGGAGATATGAAGAAGACATAGAAAAACTGGATTTGGATTTTAGTAAAGCACTTTCAGAAATCTTACCCTTTTGGGCTCACAGATGTGGATGAATCTTAGATGCCTTTGTGTGACTGATAGATACTAGAGGCTGCAGATTAATGATGCCGTATCATCAAAGAGAGAAAGGGCTGTGTTTTATTTTGTTCGGGCCCCTTACAGAATGTCCTGTAACTAATCTTTGCAGTAACTTACGAGGCGTGTTCCTCATTTTATAGACGGGAAACTGAAGCACAGAGCACTTTAGTTTCCTCCTCAGGGCTCCTCCACTACTCAATTAAAGAGCCTAGAAAAAAATGGAATGAAAATGTTTTGATACACAAAATCCAAATTTGTATTAACAAAACAAAATACATTCGCTGAGTAAGGATCAGTGTGAGCCCTGCATTTGGGTTCAGAAGAGCGAGCTGGGAGACATGTCTAGAGCCTGAGGGTTCCCTAGGGTGCACAGGGACTTGAGTATGAGTCCAGTAGCGCCTCAGCCTCCTAAAGGTGAGCAGTGAGTCCCCTCGACTTCCACCCAAGGAAATCCATAGAACGAGAGCTTGTTGCCACCAGTGTAAGTTTACGTCTGGGTAGTGCAGCGCTAGGAGTGGGACCAGCAGTGCCTCGCACATACTAGGCAAATACTCTGCCCCAGCGCTTCAGCCCTGGCCGTAAGAGCATTCAAATTCTAACTGCTGCAGACAGGTAACGTGTCATGACTGTCGCATCTCTGCTCTCGAGAGCATGTGCTAAGGAGGCCTCAGTCTTGCATGCAGGTTGGGTCAGGTGACCTTTGAGATGGCTTCCAGCGGTGCCGTTGATGGCGCTGCTCCCGTGTGCAGACAGAGATGCCTGCTCCTGTGAGGGGCTCAGCAGGCGCTAACTGAGACCTCTTTCCTGCACAGATGGCCAGTGGGACCTGTCCAACTACCACCTCCTAGACCTGGGGCGGCCCCACCACTCCATCCGGTGCATGACCGTGGTGCACGACAAAGTGTGGTGTGGCTACAGGAACAAGATCTATGTGGTTCAGCCCAAGGCCATGAAAATAGAGGCAAGTCAGCCGGTGTTTCTTACGCTCACAGAGGCCGCAAGGGTCTTCTGTTTCTCAGAAATTGTTTTCTGAGTCTGTGTTTTAGGACACTACCGAGATGGTTGTAGATGTCATGGCTTTCTTCTGTGGTACCCAGCTCTCTGCTACTTTTACTGTTAGAGTGGGAAGTGTTTGTTTTATCTGTTTTGAAGGAAGGACGACTCCCACATGAATCTTCATATGTATCTATACTGTAGATGCATTTTTTTGTTGTTGTTTTGTTTTTTTGAGACAGGGTCCCACTGTAAAGTTCAGGCTGGCCTGGACTCACTTTATAGCCCAGGCTGGCCTCAAACTCATGGTGATCTTCTTGCCTCAGCCTCCCAAGTACTGGGATTACAGGTGTGTACCACCATGCCCCACATTATGTTTTATTTGGATACTTGCAAAAAAATTTTGAGGTACTGAGGATTGAATCCAGTGCCTTATGCATGCTAGGCAAATGCCCAACCACTGAGCTACATCCCTATCCCTTTTTAAAATTTTGAGCCTACGTGGTAACACACCTGTAGTCCCAGCACTTAGGAGGCTAAGGCACAAGGATCACAGCAAGTTCAAGGATAGCCTGGGCTACATGGTGACCAAAGACCAAAAAATAGAATAGAGTAAGATAAAATTTTGAGATAAGGTCTTGCTAAGTTGCCCCAGCTAGCCTCAAACTAATGATCCTCCAGCCTCAGCCTCCCAAATAGCTGAGAATGTAAGCATGTACACTGTGCTGGGCGAGTCCACTCTGGCTGTGTTTGGTTATGTCAGGATTGCTTCAGAGGAGCATTCCGAGTCTCCCACACCACCTCGTGCACACGGAGGCACACCCACACAGTGTCACAAACTGAGAAGTAACACTGCAGGGAATTTGTTTACAAACAGAGCCTCAGTATTGCTTTCTTAAAGGTTTTTGCTGCACTATATAGATTCATTGCAGTTGTTTAAGTATGTAATTCACCACAGGAAGTTTTAAGGTAGGACTTTCCCTCCCCAGTCCCAAGCCCCATTCCCTTCCTTCAAAGGCCCCGAGTTAGCCGCTGAGTATCTGTCTCGCCTGCGTGCTCCTTGCACAGCAGCCCGGACACCTGCCGTTTAGCTGCAGGCAGGCCTCACTTCTGGCTCCGCAGCAGCCCAGAATCCAAGCACAGGCTGCTGGGGAGCGCTGTGCAGCGTGGATGCTGCCTTCCCAGGTGACGTCCTGCATACTGCCCGGCCAGCACCACTTGGGCTCCTCTTTATTTTACATCCCAGGACAAAGCAAATTGCATCTAGAAGAGGAATCAGATTTAAGCAAATAATATTTGGACTCCTTTTAGTGAATAGTTTGCTAGATTGTGCAGATTGGCAATTGTTTTTGGCTTGTTTTGAGACAGGGTCTTGCTATAAGTCAGGCTAGTCTTAAACTCACCGTGTATCCCAGGCTGGCCACAAACTCATAGCGATCTGCCTGCCTCAGCCCACAAGTACTGGGACTTCAGGTGTGCACCACCACGCCTGGCTGGATTTGCAGTTTCTAAAGTACTCCTGGAGGCTGAGGCAGGAAGATCATTGTGAGTTCAAGGTCAGCCTGCGCTATAAGTGAGTTCAAGACCAGCCTGAACTGCATAGTCATAGTGACACTCTGTCTCAAAAAAGACCAAAAAAAAGTACTTCCCTGTGTAACAGAAGTGCCTTTGTGATGGGACGGTCTCCCCTAGAAATCCTTTGATGCGCACCCCCGGAAGGAGAGCCAAGTGCGGCAGCTGGCCTGGGTGGGTGACGGTGTGTGGGTCTCCATCCGCCTGGACTCCACACTGCGCCTCTATCATGCGCACACTTACCAGCATCTGCAGGATGTGGACATTGAGCCTTACGTCAGCAAAATGTTGGGTGAGTTCCGCAGTGCCTTCTCCTGGGAAGGCCGGGAGAATGTGGGACTTTTAATGAGTTTATGTGTGGGCGGGGCATGTGCTGGGCAAGAACTCTCCTGCGTGCCGAGCTCTGCCCTCAGCCTCCCCATCTGCAAGTGCTCTGAGCGGCCCGGGTAAGAAGCTGCCTCAGGGACAGGAACTCTTCACTGAAGGTGTCCCAGGGATGCTGTGGTCCGCTGTACTTTTCTGGATGGGCACTTGAGAATGCTTTGGACTCCGCTCTTATTCGTATCTGTCAAGTCCAAAATCACCTTAAATCAGTGACTCTTTCAGCTTTTCTCTGCCGTCCCCAAGGCCGGTTCACTGCCCCCCAACCCCTGAACCCCTAACCGCTCCGCATTTGCAGGCCAGCCTGCTCTGCGAAGTCACCTCCACGCACTTCCCTCCAGCCTTTTAGGTGTGGTGACATCTGTCCCATGATCAGGGACCTCAGATGGTAGGGACCACTGTCCTCTGCCCACTCACCGCTGGCTCCGTGAGACCTCCAGGCCCAGGGCCAGCACGTGCCGTCCTCCACCTGCCAGGTTCTTGTCTCCTGCCATGGCTGTGGTGGCGGCCCACGTGTCATGCCCAGAAGGAGCCTTCGTGTGCTCTCGGGCCCTCCCTTTCAGCTCCTTGTCACAGACTGGGCCACAGTGGTGTTCCGGAGATCTTGCTGTTGGTCTCGCCCTGCTGACCACAAGCCCATGGCAGGCAGGAGCTGCCGGGTTCCTGTTTACCGCTGTTCTTAGCAACTAGCCTGCTGTTTTTGTAGTATTAGGGCTGTCCAAGGATTGCTTTCACGAAGAAGAGTTGAGCCCGGTCGTTGGTTTGCTTTTGTTTTCTGTGATACTGGGGATCAGGTCCAGGGTCACTGAGCTGCAAGCCCAGTGCTTTTTATTTTTTATCTTTTGAGCAGTGGGACAGTATCTCACTACGTTCCCAGGTGAGCTCCTCCTCCGCCTCCGGAGTGCGGGGCCTACAGGCCAGCCCGCATCGGTGGTGTAGAACCTTTACAGGGCCATGACCCGGGAGAACCTGGCTGTGGCTGTGAGCCTCTCGCCAGGCTCAGCTGTGAAGGAAACACGCACACAGACGAATGCCGGAGCTGAGCTGAGCCAGGGCTCGGGAGTCCTAGTGCAGGCTGACCGGGGGTTAAGGCTCCTACGCCAGTGGTGGGGTCAGGCCTGCAATTTGTATAAGCAGAGCTGTAAGGGGCTGCTGCTGTGTGTCTACCAGAATTGTCTGTTTAATGTTCTGCCTCTGAAATCTCTAAAAATAGGGCAATTATAAAAACTCTTGGGAGAGGCCAGGTGTGGTGGCGCACACCTGTAATCCTAGCACTCAGGAGGCTGAGGCAGGAGGATCGTTGCAAGTTTGAGACCAGCCTGGGCTACAAAGTGAGCTCAAGGCCAGTCTGAACTGTATAGCAACACCCTGTCTCAAACAAAAACAAACAAGCAAAAATTCTCGGGAGATACAGAAATATATTCATTTTCCCTAAATTATTTATATTTGACACCCTAATATTTCTAATATATAAAGTTTTGTTAGCAAGGCTTGTCTTATCTGTGTAAAGAAATTTAAGGCAGGTCTGAGGATATAGTTCGTGGCACAGCGCCTGCCTGGCAAGCGCAAGATCCCGAGTTCAAGTCTTGGTACCGAAAAAGAACAGAAAAGAATTGAGGACACAACAGAAGTTTCTCCTGTTTATGGAGCCAGAGGGCATTTGATTTCCCGATCTAGTAAAGTTTTTCTGCTGGGTATTTTTTGGTCTGCTTTGGTTTGACAGACCCTTCGTCAAGCTGTGTGTTGTATGTCCTGAGTACTTCATTTCTTGTGTTTGCCTTCTCCCTGATGATGTGATACTGGCCACTGTCAGAACTGCGCCTGTCTGCTGACCGTGCCTTGTCAGTGGATGCCAACAAGTAAGGGTTTGCTTTGCAGTGCACCTGCAGTAAATGTCTGTGCACATGTGGTCACATTCTAGTCGTGTATTAATACAGCCATGCTGAGGGACTTGGAGTTTAAAACACTGTCTGCTCTAGTTTCTCAATAAACGTCCTTCTCTCCGCACTACAGGTACCGGGAAACTGGGCTTCTCTTTCGTGAGAATCACAGCTCTTATGGTGTCCTGCAATCGTTTATGGGTGGGGACAGGAAATGGTGTCATTATCTCCATCCCATTGACAGAAAGTAAGTACACCTTCAGGTAACTGTCACAGGACAAATAGGAGAGCTGCAGGAACTAATCACCTCCAGAATGCGGGTAGAAGCAGCTGTTTAGGTGTTGGCAGATACACGGTAACTCAGAAAGCCAAGCTGATCTTTCATTCTTCATCAGGCGTATAAACCAGAGAATATGTTACCGTGTGTCAGAACCAGTGTTCATAATGAAAAGGTTTTCATTGTAAGAGACTTTTTTCCCCCTCAATTTAGGAATCATAGTCCTGTTTCATCTTTGAAACAAAAGTTGAAGTCCAGTTTTAACTTTATTGTACCAGTATCTGTAAATTCTGTCACTCATCATAGTTTCGTTTTTGTTTCTTGCTTTTGCAGTGAAGGGGGTGCGAACCCGGGGTCTTGCGCTGAGTTGCGTCAGCATTCCCACCCCCTTTGTTGAGACAGGCTCTGCTGGGATTATGGTGTGTGTCACCGCGCCCAGGCTAATCACAGTTTTTTATATTCCCCTAGACTGTAGTTTAGGATGTCCTCTTTGTCTGGTTGCAAGTTCAAAAAGAAAATGTGGGAAAAGTTTCTCAGGAGGTCAGCAAGCCTTTCCTTGTTCTAGAGACAAGCTACCTATTGGGTGTTTAAAAAGAATGTGATTATTTTTGTGAACAAAATGTACCTTGTATATTTCTCCATTGCATTGATCATCCGTTAAGTAAATGTTTTTGTGTTGCAAAATTCATGAGCAGAATCGCTCTACCCTTCTTCAGGGAAAAGGGAAGCAGGACTAGAAGGTGTATCTGGAGTCTTACAAACCCATGTTCTTAATTCCAGCTATCTTGTCTGCAATTACTTACAAGTCTACTCTTTTAGCTGGGCATAGTGCACGCCCGTAAAACCAGCTCTCGGGAGGCTGAGGCAGGAAGATCACTGTGAGTTTGAGGCCAGCAGGGCTACATGGCAAGTTCAAAGCCACCCTGAGCTACATAGTGAGACCCTGTCTCACAAAACCAAAAAAAGTCTATGTGTTTAGACTTCTTAAGTCTAAGAGATTCCAGGGTCCCTGGACTTCATTACAGTTCTTTGTAATAGAATTGTATCTTGGCGTAGATATGTAAATAAGATTTCTTTTAAAACACACACACACACACACACACACACACACTCATACACAAAGAAAAAGGGGAAATGTAAGCAGCTAGGAAATGCTCCATATCAAATTCTGAACATTTCGATTCACATTCATGAAAGTGGCTTTAAAATTAAAGAAACAGAAATCAGCCTCTCAAATCTGCTCTGCTGTGGAGGCTAGTGGGGACTGTGGGGACCCAGGCCGGGCTGCTTTCTGGGGCTCATCTCGCAAGGGCCAGGTGGGAGACGCTGGTGGCGGCTCAGGTGGCGTCTCCTCCCACCGCGCCTCCATGTCTCCTTCCTCCTCTCTCACTTCAGCCGTAATCCTCCACCAGGGACGTTTACTGGGGCTGAGGGGTAAGTGCAGATCCTGGCCGCCGTGGGGCTCCCCCTCTGGAGCCCCCTCTGGAATGTTCCTCAGTGTCCCCCACCCGCGTCACTGCATTGCAGCAGTGCTGTGTTCTAACGTCGTGACGTGGCCGCCAGCCGCTCGGCAGCTTCGTCTGTCCATCATCTTTCGTTGCAGCTGAACTCACTTTCAGACTGTTTTCCTGCCAATAAAACCCTGAAACGTCTCTTAAACTGTCATTAATCCCCATTGTTTCCTCCCGTTACAATCACGCTCCTCTCCCCTACTTCCTATGGAGCGGGGGTATTTGTGCGTCTGGCCACCCGTGGTCCCCAGCAGACACGAGCTGGCATGGACAAGGGCTGGCTGTGTCGTGGCCAGATTCCACTGGACATGGCTCCCCTGCCCACCACAAGGGATGCATTCTTAGCAGGGGAGAGAAAATAAGATAATAAACCACAAAGAAAACAGACCCGTTTCCTCAATGCACAGCAGTTAACTGAAATGATTCTTAAAATTAGTAGTTATGCTAGACTGGCAAAACCCCTACTCCATTTCCTAAGGACCCTAAATAACGAGCATGCCCTCTCTCTCTTCCAGCTTCGCCTTGCCTGGTGTCACTGCCCTTGTTTCACCTCAAGTGGCTGTAGCTTTTAGATAACACCATAAGGATTAACCAGTAACCTCTTGTGTCATCTCCGCCTTCTAGAGGAAAGTATTTAGTCTGTGATCTTTCTGTTGCAGCAAATAAAACCTCAGGAGCACCAGGAAATCGTCCTGGGAGTGTGATCCGAGTCTACGGTGATGAAAACAGCGATAAAGTGACTCCAGGGACCTTCATACCGTACTGCTCGATGGCGCATGCACAGCTCTGCTTCCACGGGCACCGGGATGCAGTGAAATTCTTTGTGGCTGTCCCAGGCGAGTCACAGTGTTCTGTTGTTCTGTTCTGAGCCCCCTCTGCCTCCCTGGGCCCCAACACCTGGTTCCGTGCACAGTGCTGGGGTTAAGTTGACTTCAGTAGACTGAGCCATGGCAATGCTGTAGGGCACCTGGGTGAAGAAGTTATCTCAAAATCTTTTCCCAGCTCCCAGAAGGAAGTTTCTAGATTTCTATATAATGTGCCTGCTTTTGGAAGGCAGCAGTAGTCCTCCGACACATGCAGAGCATTGCTGCTGAGGCCCCTCAGTGACAGGGAGTGTAGCAGGAAGAGGTGGGCGTGTGCTGCTGCCTTCAGGCGTGGTGATGAAGAGCAGTGTGTGTACATGCACTGCGCGTGAGCGGTCGCTCAGCCTCTGCCCCTGGTCCTTGTTGCCTGAGAGCGCCCTTCATGCTTGCTCTGCCTGCCTTGTTGGTTGTGACAGTCAGTGAAAACATTATTATTTTTTATTTTAAAAAGAAAGCAAACAACAAAAATCACTAAAGCCAGGTGTTGTGTCACAGCTATAATCCCAGCACCTGGGAGGCTGAGGCAGGAGGATTGTTGCAAGTTCCAGACCAGCCTGAGCTACAAAGTGAGCTCAAGCCCAGCCTGAACTGCTTAGTGAGACCCTGCCCAAAAAAAAAAAAAAGAAAAGAAAAGAAACACACAGTGGAAAACAATACAGAATTTCAAAACAAGGTGATAGGAAACTAACAATAGTTGTTAGATTTCATGAAAGGTATCTTTGGAGTGAAACCTTTGGGAAGCTGCAGTGCCCTCCTGTGAAAGCCTCTGTGCACTGACTATTCAAGCAGTTTTATAGACATTTGGTACACAGGACCTGTGTTTTGAAAAAAAAAAATTTATTCCCTGTCAGAGGCAAGTTTAGGAATTAGAGAATAAAGTGGGTAGCTTGAGTGGCTAGAGGTTGGAGGTGTAGGGTGCTATAGAGGTCGGGCAGACCTGAAATCCAGAGGGATCTGGACCATGGCTAACGCTCATCTTCAAGTCCATCGGTGGAGACACGGAAGCAGGGAGTCACGTCTCCTCCTGCAGTTACGGACAAGCAGCTCCAGCTGCGCATGGCCTCACAATAGGTGTGGAGTTTGGAGCCCGTGTAGTCAACACTGATGGAAGATAAATGAAATTATAAATCTAGGATATGGCCGGACAAGAATCCTTCTGCTCTGTCACCCATTCCTAGTATGGGGAGCAGCAGGAGCACTCCTGGTGTGTGGCGTGACCAGTATGAACCATGCAGCCACCTGACCTCGGGGTCAGGGTGCCCACCAGCACTGCAGCTCCACGTGGTTCTCGCGCTGATGGGGAGTCGCGTGACTTGGAGTCCCGCAGGGATGTGAGGAGAGAGGAAGGAGAGGCCTTCGCTCGGGGGCATGGGTTGATCTTCACGGAGACCTTGACAAAACGGCGGTGTGCAGTGTTGAAGAGTCTTTGATTAACACAGCCAAGGAAATCTATAGGAAGATCCATCAGGGTTTATTTGATGTTCACAATGAGGCAAACAATATCAAGATTGGGCCCAAGCAGTCAATTTCAACATCCGCCAGACCTGATGGGCCCAGCAGAACACTCAGGACACAGGGTCTGACTCTGCCTACTGTGAACATCTGGCCCAGGCTTTTTTCCCTACTTCCTGGAACAGCTTCAGCTCAATAGGCTTAAGGAGAGAGGGCTTACTTGCTTTGGCCGAGCACAACCTTGTCTTGGTTACTTTTTCTCTCGTTGCTGAGACAAAATACCCGATGCCCAAATTTAAGCAAGGAAAGGTTTATTTAGCTCACAGTCTGTGGAGGTTGCAGTCCATACTCGGCTGGCTCAGCGGCAGGGTGGCACAGGGCAGAGGGCAACTGCTCAGGGCTGCAGAAGACAGCAAAGGCAGCAAGAGGAAAAAGCAGGAGTGGCAGCAAGCAGCCTTCCTTCCCTTACATATGCAAACTACCCACCCCAGGGCCGGTGTAGCTCTCATACCCATAATCCCAGCATTGGATCATGGATCAGTCATAAACTCTAAAAGCCCGCCCTGTGACCGCATGAGGCTTTAGGAGGACATCCAGGCACAAACCATAGCAAACTTCTTCTCAAGGTGTGGTGTTTGCCTTTCCACTCAAAGACTAGGGGAGAATTGGGGCCCATACTGACCTGTCCTTCTTCAGGGACATGAACATTGCCGGGACATGAACATTCCCTGTAGACTAGGGCTCTTTGCATCCTCATTGTAATTTATAAAATGTTAGGATCAAAGTTGATTGTCATAGTAGTTCAAAAGTAGCTTCATAAACATATACATTCTGGAGCCAGGGATATAGCCCAGCAGCACAAGCACCTGCCTGGCAAGCACAAGGTCCTGAGTTTGATTCCCGGTACAAAAAAGAGAACATCCGCATTATGCTCCCCGCTAGGAGTAAGGGTGGTAAGAAGGGCCCAGGAAGTTCTGCTTGGACACTTGAGATTGCCTGGCCTGCCTCTTGAAGACGGCTTCTGCTGAGGAATTTCACAGGTTCTTTAAACCCCTCCCAGGGCCTACCACCGCTCCGTCGGCACCCCTACGCGAGGCCACTGCTGCACTCTGCCCAGGGAAGCTGAGTGCTCTCTGCTAGCCCATTGCTCTTGTCTGTCTCGTAGAGTTAACTGCCAAACTTTGAGAGCTATGGAGTTGGCTTGGACGCACGACCATTTATCCTTACCCAAAAACATTGATTCCCTGTTCATTTGTTTTAGGGACCAGGTCAAACATTGCAGCGTCTTTCACCAAACTGACCTCACTGTTGGAACCATCACACTTCTTACTGAGATGCACACAAACTTGGTTCCTACTCAAGCTAATCTGCTTGCTACACCCGCCACTTTCACCCCTTTACATTCCTTTGCACATGCTGCACTACGCAGAGAGATACTATAATGTTAGAAGCAAGAGACGAACATTTTTCCCTTTAGGAAGGTTCAGTGACTGACATAACGACTTTAAGCGATTACTATCACATGACACCTTAGCTTTCCTGTAGCAGTTATTGAGACGGAAGGGTATTTGTATGGATGTTGGTTTGTACATATGTTGCTAGTTGTCTCACATCTGGGACCTTCTCGTTTAGGCTCTAAGCTCTGAGAGAGCAGGACCCATGCCACTCCTTTATTTTTATAAGCCACTTCCGCACTGGCCGGTCACAGTGCCTAGTACTACCCATTATGTGACCATTAAATCTGACTGACATACTTCAAGCTCCAGATGTTAGACTTTGGAGAAAGCAAAAGGCTTTGTGTGATCTCTTCATAATTCTACCTTCTGTCTGACCACTGTGGGTCTGTCCAGCTCTCCTCTCTCGCCTTTCTCTGGCTCACTGCCTCTGTTCTGTGCCGTGCACAGTAAGGCTGCCTACTGCCAAGCAGCCGGGGGAGTGGGTCCTTCTGCAGCCCGCTTCCGGTTTTCAGTATATAAAACTGTCTTAGCTACATCTGGCCTCGCCTCACGCCTCACACAGCCTTCTGGGTCCATTGCTTTTTTGCTTAATGTCTCCTCTTCCACAGCACCGAAGGCTCTGAATTTTTCTAATTGTTAGTGAATCCTTCCATTATTAAATGCATGTATCAATAAAAAGGAGTTAGACGGGTCAGCTCTGACTTCACACTGACGTGACGTAGACAGGAGCACTTAACCATCACACTCGTCTTTCCAAGGGTGCCCCAGTGAGCACATGGCTGCATGTGCGTAGGCCAGGGCCACCGCGTGGCCGCCAGCCCTTCGCCAGAAGACCCAGCAGTGATATATCTGCGTGTGCCTCGTGTTCAGTACATTGTGGGTGTCGGTACAGTCACTGCCTTAGGGCTTTTCTGATAGCATACGATCACTGTATTTAACTGTGGTATTCTCATGTCTGAATAAATGCACTGTGTGTTACTCATTCTTCTGCTGGTGGACCTCTAGGTTTTTACTGTTTTTTCACTGTTAAACTCAGCACTTGGGGCAGAGGCAGGAAGATCACACATTTGAGCCCACCCTAAACACAGTGAATTCGAGGCTAGCCTTGACTCTTTGTGTGTGTTTTTGTGTGTGTGTGTGTGTGTGTGTGTGTGTGTGTGTGTGTGTGTTGCTAGGGGTTAAACCCAGGACCTTTGCACTGAGCTGTGCCCCTAGCCCTTCTTTTATTTTGAGACAGGGTCTCACTACGTTGCCTGGACTGGCCTCAAACCTGCCTCCCACCCTGCCTCAGACTCCCAGAGTGCTGAGATTACAGGCATGCACCACCACAGACCTTCTTAGGGAGATGTTCGAGACTTTTCTGTTGAGTGTAGAACGAAAGTCAAATTGGCAACATTGTTAGTACTGACCACTTAGTGTATCACGTCGCACAGCGCTGTCCTGCTTGCTCTGGCAGACACGGCCTATGTGACTGCACCAAAGGACAGAAGATGCTGGCCAAGAAAAATTATATAGTCAAAGTTTTCTAGGAGGGTGCCTTGCAAATTATTCCATTTGTTCCTAGTGTGAATAGTATTTAAATGTCTCTTTACTATTTCACACCCAAGAATTTGACCTTAGAACTGAACTTCAGAGCAAATGGTACGTGGAGCAGTAATTTATTTACACGCTCTGAGTAGAAGATAAGATGTATCTTCCTATATGAGAGGGGGGGCGTGGAGCCTGGTGTGGTGTAATCAGTGTACTTGGGAGACTGAAGCAGGGCCACAAATTGTAGGCCAGCCTAGGCAACTTAGAAAGACCCTGTTTCACCGTAAAATTTTAAAAGGGCTGGGGATGAAGCTCAGTGGCAGAGTGCTTGCCTTAACATGCATAAGGCCCTGGGCTTGATCCCTGGTACTGCACACACGCATACACACACACACTCTCGCATACATGTGGGTAGGGAGAGGAAGAGGGAGGTCAAGAATGTGAAGTCAGTGTAAGCGTTGAGTGTGAATGTGCAGATTCACAGGCTGAAGGTGAGGTTTCCGTCTCCCTGCCTTTCTGGGGTGTGCCCCACCGCCCCCAAGCGGTCAGGCTTGCGGGGTCGTAGTGGGGCAGCAGCGGGGACCCAACCCGCCACGCGCACCTCCTGCCGGACTTTGGGTTTATTCCTGCTCAGTACAGAATTGATTATGTAAGATGCCCAGATGGGGCCCTTACAACCTTTGTGTCGTTACTGCCTTGCGCAGAGCATCTCTAGTACTTTGGTCATACTTTAGAATGTACTAACATTTTTATGTAACACTCTGAAAAAAATTCAGAGAAAAAACAGTCTCCCCAGCCCTCCTCAGAGGTAGTAACAGTCACTTCTGCTCCTGCGTACAATAGGTCACGTCATCAGCCCACAGAGCAGCAGTGGTGGCGCAGAGCTGGCAGCTGACAAGGCGGGGCCCCCTGCGCAGGAGCCAGGCAGCCAGACACCCTTGAAGTCGATGCTGGTCATCAGTGGAGGGGAAGGCTACATCGACTTCCGGATGGGTGAGGCATCTCCCCCTCGCCCTTGGCCCACGCGGAGCCACTCGGGGGGTAACTGCTCGGTTCCTGTGACCTGGGAAAGCGTGTGTGTGTGTGTACACGTCTCTCCGCATAGTGTGTCTGTTCAAAGTAGCATTAGAAATAGCGGGAAGTGGCCATTTGTTGAGTTTCATTTGAAAGCTTTGAGATTTGGCCTCAGAAGGCTTCAGGCAACAACCTTCCAGAACCTCGGTTCTCTCACCTGCTAAATGAAGAGATGACATTCTCACCTCGCACACATTACAGTGCGCCCTTTGCCTGTCAGCCTTGAATTTGAGATGCGGAAACAAATCACAGGACACTTCCCTCCAACAGATCACAGAACAATACAAAGCGAAAGCCGTGCTCGTAAATTCAAGTTGTCCACTGCTGGTCAAGAGCAGTCAGTTCTTCCCAAGAGTCCAGAGAGGCGGAAGCCAAGAAATGGTGCTCGAGGTGTCGCAGCACTGAGCAGGGTGTCCAAAGGACTGGAGTGGGGCACTGTGGGTCAGGACTGGGTTAGGAAGGAGCTTTCCGAGTGGAGAGGACGGCTTGCCAAAGGTTCAGAGCAGGAAAGCTATCTTAGGTGGAGAAGATCTATTCCGAAGTGATGTGAGCGTGAAACAGCAGTGAGTCCTGTGGGAGGGAGATGGGCCAAGTCAGGAGAGGCCTTCGCATACCCTGAAGCAGGGCACCAAGGAGAGTTTCCATGGGCCCTCGAGGGAGGGGCATCCTGACTCTGTCTGCTCAGAGATGGGGGGTTGAGGTGCTCGCCATGGCAATGAGAAGCAGCTTTGGGGGAAGTGGGAACTAGGTAAGGAACGCATTTGCTATAAACATAAATTAGCCTAAAATCTTGTCCCAGCTCTTGGAAGGCTGAGGCAGGGTCACTATGAGTTCAAGGGCAGCCTCAATTACATAGTGAGACCCTGTCTCAGAAAAAAATTTTTTTTAATTTTTTAAAGATAAAAAGGAAAAGGAAACGTTCCCAAATGTTAGGTATTAAATGGCACTAGGAATAAAACAAACACGGGCTTGAGACATGACTTGGTGAGAACAGAGGGCAGGCCTAGGCAGGGTGGGTGACGGTGTGCAGGCCAGCGCGTGCACACGTGAGACGCACTGGCACAGATCAGAGAGGCTCGAGAAGGGTGGGGATGGGCCCAGTGGCGTCCACAGGAAGGGAGTCTCGGCGTTGCGGTGCGTGCTTCTTGCGGTGAATCCAGTGTAGAAAGGAGCGGTGGGGTGTCTGCTTGGCTGGGGTTCCTGTCACTTTTTCCTGGAGTACAGTGTGGCCACTGAAACCATTCTAAGGGGTTTGTTAGTAAAATCTGTGTGGTTTTTCCACTTGCACTAAATTCTTTCCATTGCAGGTCCTGGAAATAGCATAAAAATTGCTTAACTACGTTTGGCAGTATCTAGTAACCCATGCTGAAAAATACTTGCCTTTAAACATAGGGTGATTTTAATAGTAAATATTCTTTTTTAAAAAATTAAATTTGATCTTGTTTTCATTTCCTCTTCATATTTTAACAATGAGAAATTGATCCCAACAATTCGTATTTTTAATGTTTTCACTTAAATTGTAGAATGTAGAGACCCCAGAAAACAATTTCTTTAAAAAATATATATAACCTTCAAAACAACTCAAAAATCAGGGGCCAACAATTTCTTATCTTAGTCAGTCATTACCATTGTAATCTTTTGCATGAGCAAAACCTGGGTTTAGTCCCCAGCACTGCCTGAAACAAAAAGAAAAAATTGAAGAGCAAAACTGATTTTTTTTTTTACATTCTAAGATGGGGGCCTGGCATATAACTCAGTAGCACAGGCACCTACCTGGTAAGCATAAGGTCCTGAGTTTGATTCCTGGTACCGTACAGAAAAAATACATTCTAAGGGTTATATTTAGATTTTAGGGCTGGGGATATAGCTCAGTGGAATAAGCGCCTGCCTAGCAAGCGCAGGGTCCTGAGTTCGATCCCCAGTACCGCCAAAAAAAAAAAAAAAATAGATTTTAGTTGAGAAATTGATTTTTTCTTGAACATGCTTCTCTCTGTAGTTTGATGCCATATGAAAACCACCAGTACTTTTTTTGGGTCCAGAAATTCAGGTGAAGCATTTTACAGAATTCTCCTAGATCACCAGGTGTGGTGCCGCATGCCTGAGCAGGAGAATACTGCAAATTTGAGCCCACCCTGGGCTACATTGTAAGTTCAAGGGCAGTCTGGACTGCAAATTGAGACCCTTTCTCAAAAAAAAAAAAAAAAAAATTCTAATGGGATATCTTTGTCTCTTGCTGTGCACGGCTTTGAACTTCTGAACAGTTTACCCCCGGCTGCGGTTATCAGCAGCTGGGTGAAACGGTAGCCCAGCCGGGCGCAGCACTGTTGAGCTGCGCCCCTGCCTGGCGTCCACCGTAACTTGCCCTGAACTGAGAGTCCTGGGAAGAAGAGTGTAGCGCAGGAGGTGGTAAATCCTCTGTCTCTTGGAACAACACTGCGTTCATGTACCGTGTCAGCCACAGAGAACCTGTGCCTGTCACTGCCGCCGTGGGCTCTGGTTAGTCAGTCCGTGTGCTCCCTCCAGGTGTGCACAGTTGCGGCACCCTTGAACCTTACAAGTCATGGTGTGGCACGGACCAGAGGAGGCATCCGCTGTGGGTGAGCACAGAATCACAGCGCTTTGCCTTCCTAGCTTTCCTCCTCTGTCGCCACCAACCGCAGACGCAGCACAAGGACTTCCCAGGTAGATGGCGCTTGCTTTTATAAAGGCGGAGAAAAATGCAGCAGTCCTGCTTCGGGCTCTGTCCCGGACGGCAGCCAGCTGCTTCACCCCTTTTCCAGGCGCACTGTGAGCATCGTCCAGGTGCCCTGCCCTGCACTTCTTGTCCAGCCTCACTCATGTCTCCGTTACTCGCTAGGTGATGAAGGCGGAGAATCAGAGCTCCTCGGAGAGGACCTCCCACTGGAGCCTTCCGTCACCAAAGCCGAGAGGAGCCACCTGATCGTGTGGCAAGTGATGTATGGCACCGAGTGAGCCGCGGGGACAGCTGGAGGCAGAGCGCTGGCTCTTCTGCATGGTTTATTTTGCCTTTTCCCCTTTATTTAATGCTCTCTTGTGAAATAAGTTTCACCACATAAGATGTGAGCATTTTTTCCTGTTAACTTTATATTATAAAACCTGTCCTGCCGTAACAGTCCAGAGGGGCTAGCTGTCTTACTGCACCAGTGTTATAGGCAATTTCAGTGTACCATGAACAAATCAGAGAACGTGGACTTTCTGCAGACCGGGGAGTTACAGAAAGCAATCCGGGTGTGGCTCGCCTGGCCTCATCTTACGTCACTCGCTTCATTTGATGGGGCCACTTTCTAGCTGTCACTCACAATGGAATCAGTGGGAAATACTTGATAAATGAGACTGTACCGCTGAGTACAGTGGCAGAGCTTTCCCCGTGTCCTGTACGGTTGACACACACTAATAGCAGATGATCATCACAGCTTACCTAACTGTCCGGGAGGGCTGAGAGCTAACTGTACATTAACTTTCACTTTCAAATCTGACAAATCTTGTTTATATGGTATATAAAACTTCGTTTTCATCAGATTTGGGGGGTTTTATATTAAAGAAATTAAGACTACACTATTTAAATAAAAGTTTCCTCTTTCTGTTTTACTAGAGCTCTAAAGTTAATGAGGCCTGCTTCTCTGAGTATTGTGGGTTTTTTTAACTAGTTGCACTCATTCTATACTGACATGTCTGAGAGGCTTACTATTTGTAAGGCTGAGAAGATGCCTAGAGAAACTTAGAAGAGCTTCAGCATTGGGAGGAGTTTTAAAAGAGTTGTGTTTTGTATACCTGGTACCAGAGGGTGGCAGTAGTCAGTTTATTTTTAGTTTTGTTCCATGTCATACATTGGCCTGTCGCCCGGGTCCCAGGGCAGCTAGCAGCTGCCCATGATGGGGACCGCACCTGCTGATGGAGCCCGCCCTGCCTGCCTGGGGAAGGGGCAGGAAGGCTGTTTCCTTTTGTTCTGTGTGAGACGGATTCTCGCTCACACTTGGCCCTTTGAATGTAAGTAACGCACGTAAGGCTCGCGCTCTTTCCAGTCTAAAACGCCGCCAAAGGGAAGAACGGAAGGAGCAGATGGGAAAGCCAAAAGGCTGCACACAGGCCGGGATTGGCTCTGCATCTTTTCACACACAGCGTCCTCTCCAAGCAGAGGGAGTCTGGGCTTCACTGACTTCGTTGTTCAGTACATTCCTAAAAAATGTGTTGCTGTAGCTCTAACCCTCTCAAACTTGCTGAAAATGTGTGATGTACCATTGTTGACCCATTACTCAAGCAAAGCTAATTAAAACTTTGTGTGCTATTTTAAAAATATGAACCTGTAGGAAAATGGTCCCCCAGTCATTGGAAAGACTATGTCAAAGAAACGAAAGCAAACATAGGTCTGTAACTGTCCGGCATTAAGTACCAGGGGTTTTTTTTTTTTCCCAAAACTGTTGTGCAAAAATATCTGTAAAATGTGCGACAAGGACTGTTACGTGTGGACGTACTGAGGCTGGAGTTGAGAGCGTGTGGGGCTGAATGAGCCGGGGAGGCCTCCGGGCCCACGTGGCCACAGGCGTCTATAAGCACATTGTGGACACAGCAAAGCTGTGGCCCCTGGATGTTTTAAGAGACAACCTCGAGCAAAGGCTCTGTTTGGAGGATAATGTTTTGCTTAAATGATGTAGTCACTTTTCTGACACAAAACTTAAGCTACTTTTCCATAGCTTAATTGCTATGTTTTTATTTTATTTTAAATCTGAGTCCTTTTTTGGCAGTACCTAACAGCATTATTAAACATTTTTCAAAATGTTGTATGGATTCCTAAGGACATGCCAAAGTGTGTGGGGGTTTGGCGCCCAAGAGGAAGCACCACAGAGGTTGGCCTCGAGTGCCCGGCCAGGTGCCTAGGGACTCAGTACTGGGAGACGAGAGGCAGACCTGTGTCCTGTGTTGCCGTGGCTGTGATGACTTTAACTTGAGCAATGTGACATGCATCTTACCTAAAGAAATCAGTTATCTGTGGCCCTGTTATTTCAGGCACCAGAGCAAACAAAACGCCTGCACAGTTTGTCCTGAAGGCTTGTGCTTATATTTGTAATTTCAGTTTACCGGTTGCTTCCCTTCCTCTTTCCCCTAGTGACAGATTTATATCCCCGCAGCATTCACTGTGGTCAAGGTGGTAACCTCTGGGAGAGATGGCAGCTGTCGGCTGCTCATACGCAGCACAGGTGTGAGCTGCCTGAAGCTGCCATGTCGGGGCGGAGGAGGCTCGTGCACCTCACCTCAGTCTCCCGATGAGATGGGGGACTGCGAACCCTATTCCACAACATTCAGCCTTGCGTGAGCCTGTGAAGTTTCCAGTATTCTGCTGGTGCTAATCTATAAAAACAGCACCATCCTGGCTGCAACCTAATATTTACTATAAATGCAGGTTAACAGCTCTGTGCAGAAAAGGGAGAATGTTTTTTAGGAACTCAGTTGAGTTTTTCTCTAACCCATGTGGATCTAAATTGCTAAAATAGGAATGAATCTCTTAAACACTGCAGCTTTTTGAGAATGTAAGGCATTTTTAGCACAAACTGCGCAGCACACGGTGTTTCAGAAAGGTGAGATGTGTTGCATAGACAAGGTGAAAGTACGCTCTTTCCGTTGCGTTAGTGTCCGTCTCCTGCAAGGGTCTCCACATCCAGGAAGAGACTCTAACATAGGCTGCCTTAGTCACAAAGCAGCTGAACAAGCGAGGCGCCGTGTGAGCCGCCCTCAAGCGCAAGGGTCTTGCCAGCCCTGTGGAACTGAATATTTCCTGCGCTGCGACCACTACCAAAGGACTACACGGGCTTCAGACTCTTCATACTCGATCATGTTGAGAAAGGGACGTATCTGTCCCGCCTTGTAACGTGGGAAGGGGGGAGAAAAACATGAAAATCATAAATGCTTTTCTAACAGGGTTATGCTATTCTGTAACACTAAATGTCTTTTTCTTTCTCTTAAAAGTTTTATTAATAATTTTGTCCTACATTTCTCAATATCCGAATATATTTTAACATTATGTTCTCAGTGTGTTTCTGTGCTAGGTGTCTTTCCAGGTCTCTCCGCCTCTGCGACTGGGCTCTCGAGGGGCTCACTCGCTGTCCTGAGGCCGAGGCTTGGGTTCTCTGAGCGGAAAGCTCAGTTAGCAATGTAGTTACTTCAGTATTTATTTCTATTATGGAATCCCTGGGGTTCAGAATGTAACTTTGTACATGAAATATATATATAAATATGTATATGAAACATACACGAGGTCCCCTGTGTTTTGTTTTTACGTCTCCCCACGCACTGAGGCCTTTCAGGGTCGGCAGCGCTGCCCTCTGTCACCTGCTGAGACATGGCCGGGGACAGGCGGCCCCCAGGTGCACAGCCCCCCCCCGCAGATTACACGGGGGGGGGTGGCACAGTCTGCTGCTTCGGGAGCTGCCTACAAGGGAGGGACTGAGGAGTGTGACAAGTGTGTGTGTGGCCCCACAGCCGAGTCCCACGCAGGCAGGGTACAGGGTGCAGTCAGTGTGGCCCGTTGTGTCTGCCGTGGTGGCCAGGGCTGCCCCAGCAGTGCGCTGGGAAGATAGGTCCCCAGGCATACGGAGCTCCCCTGGGCTTCTCAGCACCTCGCCCTCCCTGGCCCTGCTCCAGTGGGCCCAGACTAGCACTGCTTTGGAGACTGGCTGGTTCTGCCGAGCCCCTGGAGTCATCTCATGCAGCAAGGACAGGAGACGTTTCTCTTCTGCTGTGGACACCCAGCTGCTGCCCAGGGTGAGGCCCTTAGCAGCAGACCCATCCTGGAGTGTGCCGTGCTGGTGCCGGAGGGGCAGCTGTGCTGGGTGGTAGAATAAGGGGAAGGCCCCACGGTGGTTGAGTATAGGAAGAACAGGTGGGCAGAGCCCTGTGGGTGGCCAGGGGGGCCAGGCTGACACTTCTCCAATGCTCAGGCAAGCTGAGCCAGAGTGACAGAGCCCTGGCCTTGGCAGGGGTGTGGCCTTCAATTTAACTTACTAGGAAAGGTTTGGGAGCTAGGTGTCTCCAGATGCCTTCAACATTGGGTACTTAATCCAGGTTAATTTTAAGCTATTTCTTTTGGGAGACTGGTGTGGGAGCGAAGGCGTGGACCTCAGATCTGTAGCCCCTGTGGGGCGCAGGCGAGTCAGTGACGTGGCCTGTCTTCTGCTGAGAGCGAGAGCGAGTGTGGCCTTGGTGGAGGGACACGGCTCCAATGTCCTCGCCCTGAGTGCGCGGGTGTCAGCAGGGAGCTGGTTCAGCCCGGTGATTTTACCGGGCGCGGCCTCTGGCTCAGCATCAGCCTGGCTTGCAGTCTGCAGAGAACCACGCCTACCTGCAGGGTCAGGGCTGCGCAACCCCAAGGGACTCCCCCGTGAGGATCAGAACAGCCCTGCACACAGGAAGCCAGAGAGAGAGGCTCATAACGAGCAGCACAGTGGCTCCCACCCACAGGCAGAAGGGCGTTCTGATTTGATTTGAGGCCTCGGAAGGTGGGCTGCAATTTATATTTGCAAGCTGCAGTTCTCCGCCAGGCCAGAAGAGGGAGATGTGGCCAGAGTCACCCGAATGCTGCGGGAGGCCTTTTTTCCCTTTATTCTTGGGCGTATGAGACTCTGTGGTATTTTTTGGAAAACCAGTTTCACAGGTGGTGCTGATGCCTGCTCTGCTTAGAGCAGCTCGGGGAGCACCGGGCATCCCTGCTCCACGCCTCTTGTAACCTGCATGGGGACCGAGGAAGGCACAACCCAGGCTCGGGCCCGGACAGGCTGCATTCTGATTCACGGGCAGTGGATATTTAGGGTGGTTTGAGCGCACTGCTGCAACCAAAGCTTACAGAGTATTTCACCTCCTCCCGTGTCCAGGCCTTCTCGGGCCTGAGGGAGGCCTGCGCTCCAGGGAAGCAGAGGTCCCGCAGGCTGCCCCCTCTGTTGCCCCTGCCTCTGCAGTGCCATGGAGGGGGTGACAAACCTAGAGAGCTCCAAGTTTACTTCTAGGAGTTAATTTCATTCCTACACCAGCACATGGAGGGGCACATTGAAGCATAAAAGTAGTGGCAAATTTGACTTTGTTTTTTTGTCTTTTTGAGACAGGGTCTCGCTATGCAGTTCAGACTGGCCTTGAGCTCACTGTGTAGCCCAGGGTGGCCTCAAACTTGCAACAATCTCCTGCCTCAGCCTCCCGAGTGCTGGGATTATAGGCTTGCGCCACAACACCTAGCACGACGTTTTTCAATTTGACATTCTTACATGGCATCCAAACATCTGTTGTTCATACTGCTGTATGACAAATTGAGTCACTGCATATAAGTAAGCAGAAACGTAACTGAAATCTTACCGTCAGATGAATAACAGGGCATGAAGTGGTTCTTGCTTTCTATGTGATTTGATAGTTTAGCATGCCAGGCATGGTGGCACACGCCTGTAATCCCAGCACCCAGGAGACTGAGGCGGGAGGATGGCTGCAAGTTTGAGGCCACCCTGGGCTACATAGTGAGTCAAGGTCAGCCTGAACTATATAGTGAGACCATCTAAAAAAAAAAAAAACCTCAAAACAACACAAAGCTTAGCATTATCCTCCCCAAGTAAGAAAGCAAGATCAGTTTTGATTTTTGCAGGACATCTAAGGAAAAATGGAAGAGATCTCCAGAAAGAATGGCGTCAGCAGCTTCCAAAAATTTGAATTTCTCCCCAGCAATACTGTAACCACGGTCTCTTATTCACAGGGCTGCTAGAGAACAAATGGCATTGGTAAAAGTTTAATTCGAGTTAACCGCAGCAAGGCTGGGGCTATAGCTCAGTGGAACAAGCACCTGCCTGACAAGGGCAAGGTCCTGAGTTCAATCCCTGGTACTGCAAAAAAAAAAAAAAAAAAGTTAACAGCAGTAACAAAAACCAGTTAACCAATATTCACATCCTGCCCTACCAATGCCTCCCTCTCTGCATGGCTGTAATCACTGCTGAGCCCGTGGTTTCTGAGTTTCAAGTCCAGCAGTGAGTGGTCAGCATTGCCTTTTGCTGCATTTGGCCTGCTTTGCACTGTGGAAGGAGGCTGGTTTTGCTGAGGAAGCTGCCTGCATTTCTGTCTTGCAGCATCTATCTGTGGTCTTGCAGGAAGACTGTCTTGGTTACTTTTCTCTCATTGCTGAGACAAAATACCTGATGCCCAGAATTAAGAAAGGTTTATTCAGCTCACAGTTGATGGAGGTTTCAGTGTGCGATCAGCTGAGCTGGCTCCAAGACCGCACAGCACAGGGGCAGCAGTTCAAGGGGGCAGAAGACAGCAAAAGCAGTAAGAACAGGAGGGGAAAGGAAGCCTCTTTTCCTCCCTGACATTGTGAGCAGGCTGCCCGCCCTCCTCGCACAGGGTGAGGGTGTTTACAAAGTGTGGACCCGGCCCCCTGCTGAGTTGCTTCATTAAACTTCTAAACTCGTGTTGACACAATGTATCAACCATCACAATGACCGCAGAGCAGGGTGTAAGATGCTCACTGGACTCAAGGCATCTCGAACCCCTGTCCTCCCTGGAGTAGCCTGGACAGGGCGGACACCCAGGGACTCAGGCCTGGGCCCCACCTGAGGGCGGAACAGACTGTCCTCCCAATCAGAGGCCTGGTTTGGGGGCCCAAGGTGACCCCTTTTTCCCAGAGACTCCTCTGCAGCCATTAGATAGCGAGGCGGAAGTCAGGGTCTAGTGTGTGGCGCAGCCGCTCCCTGCCACGGGTCCAGCGGAGAAGCTCCGGCTGCCTCTCAGGCACCACGCGGGGCAGTGGGCTTCCACCAGGTGCAGGTGGGGCTGTGGCCAGGTGCCCTCATCATGCCCAGGCGGGTCCCCAGGTCCACAGGTGCCCCGCCCTGTTTGGAGGGATTCGATGCCCGTGGTCTGTGCCACGTGGCACAGCACGTTGCTGCTCTGATGTATGCACCAGCTGGTCCCGAGGCCTGAAGGGATCCGCGCAAGGGAGGCGCAGACCGCGGACTGTCACACACTCTGCGTCCCGGACTTCCCCAGCCTTTCCCTCCTTGAACCAGGGACGGAGTCTCCAAAAGCCCACTTTAGGGTGGCATTTCCGTGGGTCCCTCAGGCAGCCAAGGGGCGGGCTGAGCGAGAGGGAAGCAGAAGAGAGAGCGCGCCCTGCGCTGCCCCTTCGCAACACCAGGCGGCGCCGCGCCGGCGTTTGCACTCCAGGCGGGGGTGCCCAGGGCTGCGGCCCCTCTTCCTGCCCGTGGTGGCCGCTGAGCCATCAACCTGGCATGGCAATACGAGCCAGCGGGCGTCACCTTGGGAGGTGTTAGCCGTACAGATGATGAACAAGCAAGCCGAGGCCAGGAGCCGCGGTCCCCACGGACAGAGCTGGGACTCGAACCCTGGACTCAGCTCAGGTGCTGTGGTCTCCCTCGGCGCCCTTCCCTCCACCTTCCCAGCCAGGAGCGCCCAGGCCCGGCGCACGGAGGCCGATCCCGGGTGCAGGGCCGAGGGGAGCAGGTCCGAGAACCCGGGGCCAGGGAGTGAAAGGCCGCGGAGCGGCTCCAGCTGGGCTGTGCGGCTCAGCTGGGCGCACGGTTATCAGCTGGGTCTGACAGCTGCAGCCGCAGGGCCCGGCCGCTGGAGGAGCAGGGCGAGGACCCGGGCTGCGATAAACCCCAGGCCGCGCGTCCGGGCCTCACCCGGGCCCTCGACTCCCGGCCCTGTCCCCAGCGGGCCGCTGTCTGTCACGTGAGGTGACAGGGCCGGCTGGAGGGGCGCCAGGTGCCCTCGGCCCCAAGGTTCCGCAGGGCTGGGGCAGAAGCCTGGCGGGGACAGCCGCTGGGGCCCTCGGCGGGAGAGGAAATGAAGGTCAGGGCCGCTGCAGGAGGACGCAGAGGACGGTGCTGTCGAGGAGGGTCCTGTCCTCCCGCGACCACTCTTGGCACCTCCAGGGCCGCCTGGCCACCCCTGCTGAGCAGCCCTCACCCACCCTGGGCTCCGGAAAGCTTGAGGCGGACGAGTGTGCTTCTAGGCTTGGTCACCAGAAGCTGTCATCCCAGCACTTTGGGAGGCTGAGGCAGGAGGATTACAAATTCCAGCCAAGCTGGGGGAATTTAGCAAGACCTTGTCTCAAAATTTTAAAAGACCTGGGTATGTAGCTTAGCATGGAGGCACTGAGTCTAATCCCCAGTGCCAAAATAAGTAAATAAAGATAATTAGCACAGTGAAGGGCAGGGGTGACGGGGGCCAGGCTGAGAGGTGGAGGGTGAGGGTCACTCTTCCCGCTTAGCAAGGTTGAAAAGTTGCCCTGGGCTGGATGGGGACGAAAACATTAAGATCCACTCAGAAAATTCCAGAGCAAGGGTCACAGTGGGTGCCCACTGCACCCCTGCCCCAGGGGTACCTTGTCCCAGCAGGTGGCCTTGCCGAAGGAGGGTCCTGCCTTGAAGGAAGGTACCGGGAGCCAGGGCACATGCTGGGTGCCCACCCAGGTGACTCTTAAACCTGGCTTCTCCTCCTGGGCCCTGCAGACCCTCAGGACCCTAGGGCTGGACGAACCTCCACTGTGTGCTCTGCAGGTGCATCTGTGCAGCTCTGTGCTTGGGCTCTACCTTCCTAAGGCTTCCTCAGCTGTGACAACAGGAACTGTTTTCAGACTTTGCTAAATGTGGTCTAGGGTCAAAGTGTCCCTGTTTGAGAAAACTTGGGATAGATGACAGATGCCCAAGGCCTCTGGGATGGACCAGCATTGGCTGGATCAAACACTGGGGGTATCCTCCTGCCTCAGCCTCCTGAGTGCTGGAATTACAGGTGTGCACCACCATGCCTGGCTATGATAAGGTCTTTCTGTTCATCCTAATATTTAACGCAGGCATTGCTCAGAGATGATCATCTTCACCTTACAGCAGAGGCAGCTGAAACCTAGAGAGGCTGAATCACTGGCCCAAAGCCACCCAGCCAGTAGGTGGCGTGGGTGGGGCACGTGCCTAGGTCTGGCCATGTCAAGAATTCCAGGAGCCTGGCAGGAGGCGGAGGGCGGGGCGGTGGTGATGAGCACCCAGGAGAAGCTGGAGTGGTGGCACCTGGCCGGTAGGGAGGGCTGGGAGATGACACCGAGGTTTGGAGCCTGGAGCCTGGGCTGATGGCAGAGCTATTAATAGACACAGGGCCTGGGGAGGAGGAAGGAACCAACCTCGAGACTCAGCTCAGAGATGAGCTCATCCTTAGCCACGCTGCCCTGGCTTGGCTCTCGAACCCGGAGACATCAGAGTGAGACCTGGCCGCAGTTTCAAGAGGAAAATCAAGATTTCAGCTACCTCAGTGCCACAGCCAAACCCCAGCCAGTGGCGCTCAGACTGCTCAGGCAGGTGGGTCTGCAAGTTCGTGTCCTGCACCCACTGTGAGCGTCGCCGGTGGGGCACAGACCTGGCAGAACACCCAGGCTGCACCTGCAGAGTACCTGGCTCAGTGGGGCACGGCTTTCTTCCTCCCCTGTCCCCATTCCCCATTAAGCTCCTCTGGGTCCTGCTGGCCTTTGAGCTCCCTGACCAGCAGGCATGTGGGGGCTGGCCAGGCGGGGGACACAGTGTCCAAGGCACCTGGCTGGAGACCTGGCTGGAGCAGGAGCTCAGCCCAGCTGTCCTGGCCGAGTGTGCCCTGACATTTGCGTCAGCAGCTGTGCCCTTTGACGCTCCGTTGGGCCCGGGAGGGGGATGGGGGGATCCGGATTCATTCTTTGCAATTCCATGCTAGCAGCTAGCGGTGGTTTATTGGGGTTGGCCTGGCTTCCTGCCCTCCCACACCCCAGCTTTATGGTCTCGGCTTCTCCGGGAGCCGGAGAACAGAGGCGAGAGCAACTTGGCTCGGCCTCTGTAGTCGGAGCCGTGGGAAGTCACGCTTATAAAAGCGTCGGGGCTCGGGAAGCTGTCCCCGGCCTGGGCCCTGTGCCAGCACCATACTCGCTGGCTCGGGCTTGCTGGGACATGTCCCCAGGTGGCTGGCCAGGCCAGGCTGGGCGGGACAGCAAGGTCCCCCAGAGTGTGCCATCCCTCTGGATTTGGGACGCCTGGGTCTGGGGCCTGGACTCCCTAGGAGCCAGGCATGGGGGCCCAGGACACTGAGGTGACCCTGAGGAGACCGTTTCCTCCTGGTTCAGGGAGAGGGAGCTGGGTGCTCAGCTGGAGCCCTGGCCCAAAGCCTTTCTGCGAATCCCCAGCACCGTCTGGAATGTTCCTCTCCTGCAAGGCCTCATCTCTGGGTCCAAAGTCTGGGCTGCATCTGGGTCTTCTCCCCCAGCCCCACGGACACGGTCCCCATCCCTCGGTTATGCACAGAGCCTGGCACCCTCCGCGCCCATAAGAGCCTCTGATGGAGTTGCTGGGGGTGGGCTAGGTCTTTCCATTCTCTAACATTTCCAAAGCCAGTGCAGGAGCCGCTGACACAGTCACTAGTGTTTTATTTTGTGGAGGACATTAAAAGAAAATGTTAGCCAGTTGTGGTGGTGCACGCCTATAATCCCAGCATTCAGGAGGCTGAAGCAGGAGGATCCCCTGAGTTAGAGCCAACCTGGCCTACCGAGTTCGAGCCAGCCTGGCCTACCTCATGAGACTCTTCTTGAAAGGAGCTGTCCGGGGTGCGGGGGCATCCAAGCATATCTGGCGTTGGGAAAACCTATGTCCCTTACTTTTCTAATTTTGCCTCCAGCAGACGAGACATGGCCGAAGCCAACACTGGGCACCCAGTTTGTCGTGAGACTCCTGTTGTAGGAACTACTGGTCTGGGCCCCGTGCCAAGGGCAGCCGGCTTTGCCCCAAGACCTGTCCCCCTGCTTGCCCCTGCCCCTGGGCTCCGGCTCCTAGGCTGGCCCCTATCACAGTCCTGTGCCACAGCAGGTGCAGCTCAGGGAGCCAGGCATGTCGGCCGCATCCTGGCCGTGGGATCCCAGCCTTGACCCTCTGTGAGCTTCAGTTTCACGCTCCATAAAATGGGTATATGAGCTGCTCACAGGGCCGGGTGCGGCTCAGACAGCAGCCACTGCTAACTCCAAGGCTGAGGCAGGGGTGGCTATTATCATTATGGGAAACTAGTAAACGGTGAAGAAAGGGCAGCCTCAGTGCTGAGCTCAGCTTCTGGGTACAAAGCCAGTGTCACACCCACGCAGTCTGCCACCCAGGGGCCCCCAGCCCCACAAAGGAGCAGCGGGCAGATCCCAGAGGTCAAGGAGTTCTGGCGGGGCTGAGGTGTGAGGCTGTAGCTATACAGGAGAAAGAGTTGTGCACTGAACAAGAGACTTGCACTTAGTGTGGCGGCCCGTTACATGGTTTCTGATGCTGACTGCCCACCAAATCGTACAGCAGTGTGAGGGGCTCCCCAGAGAGGAGCCCACTTGGGGTGGGCTCAGGGAAGGCCCAGTGCCTGCATGTGCAGGTGTTCGCAGAGCAGCCTTTTTAGGAGCTACCTGGTCCCCGCTGTGTTGCTGTGGAACGGTGTGGGAACCGAGTCGGGCCCTGAACCCTGTGCAGCTCCGCTACTCACCCCGCATACCTCGGTTTCCTCGTCTGTGCGTGGGGCCAGGACCCTCCCTTCCCGGGGCCGAAGCGCACCACAAGGCCGACAAGGGGCCCTGTGTGGAGCTCTGCACCTGGCCGGCTGCTGCCTGCCTCAGCGGGGCCCGGCCTGGGCTCTGACCCGCGGCCAGCGGGGACAGCCCCGGCCAAGCCAGCTCCCTACTTCTGTCTCCAGCTGTCATGAAGTCACTGTCACCCTCCCTGCCCTGGTGCTGACACCCATTTGGCAGAAAGGTCAGCAAAGCCACTGACTCTTCCAGAGTCCAAGTTCACTGACTGCTCCAGCCTGGGAACACCCGCCCCGCCCCCCAGACACCTGGCCGCTGCTGCCACATCCTAGACACGCGCGTGCGCGCATACCAGGCCACACTCCTGTGCACAGCCAGCTATCTGACACACGCGTGTGCACACAACCCCACAGCCTCAGTAGCCACCGCCTTCCTGGCCTGGCCCCTGGGCTTCAGCAGGGCAGGCCTTGGGACACTCCAGACGGGAAGGTCCCTGGGCCGCCGGCGCCTCGCTTACTGCCCCTCTGTGGAAAATGAGGCTCAAGAGGGAAAGGGGCGGCGGGGTCACGTGGCCCGAATTCAGGACCGGGCAGCTGCTCCCCTTCCCCAGCCCCTACACCCTGGATCCCGTCCCTCAGCCCCAGCCCAGCTGCCTCCTGTGCAACTTCCCTCCCAGGCGGCGCTGTGGAGACTGCAGGGTCACCCGAAGCTGCCCAGGGAGACAGGGACAAATGACCCAGCCCCAGGCCTTCCTCAGCCAACACCCACCCCAAGGCCTCAGGCCCACAAAGTGCCCCCAGCCCGGCCCTGCCTGCCTCAGTCTCCCCCGCTGGGTCTTACATCTGACCCTTCCATCAAACACCACTGCTCAGGGGGAGGACACCCTGCCACTCAGGAGGTGCTTGGCACAGAGTCGGTGCCCAGCTCAGCATGCTGAGAGAGGAGGCCGGGTGCCAGCCTGGACACCTCCATAGGCCTCCCTGATCGGCGCGTCTGGGTGCAGCAGGGCCTGGTGGTGCACACCTGTCATTGGGGCACCCAGGAGCCTGGGGCATGAGGATCAGCAGGAGACCAAGGCCACCTGGGGCTGCATAGCAAGACCCTGTCTCAAAATACAAAACAGAGAAGTAGGGTCCACTGTGAAAGGCCACCCATGGGTGGCTCCAGCCACCGTTTCAGGGAAAATGTGGTGGCAGCTGCTGAGAACACAGGGCCTATCCTGTGTCAGGGACCACCCTGCCCACGTGCAGCGACCGCCCCTCCACCTACGGGGCAGGGGCAGGACACCCCTCGGGCCAGGCCGGGGCTGGGGAGCCTTGGGTCATAAACTGCACCTAGAACAGACCAGAACCTAGGCAACCCAGGGAGGAGGGGCAGAGCACCCCAGCCCCCAGCCTGGGTGGACATTGTGCCCTCTGCAGGGCCTCGGGAGGGGAGGCTGAGACGGGAGGGCTCAGGGCACTGGTCCTCAGCCTTCCGTTTGGCGGAGGGAGAGAGAAATGCGAATCACGGTGCTGAAGGTCAGGAGGTAACACAACCCGACCCAAGGTTATAAATAACTCCTGGCGAGTGGTGCCCTCGGTTCGGGGGCAGTGCTGGACCTGTGCCCCGGCAGGCCTGGGGGGTGGGAACCTGACCCGGCAGATAGCGAGCCCAACACAGCGTGGTGACCTTGGGGGGCCACAAGGTCAGAGCAGGCCTGGGGCTTCCTGGTCCTCGGCTGGCTTGGGCCTGGGAGTACGCACTGAAATACCTACGCCACCACCCCGAGGCCTAAAGGTGGAAGGACGCAGGACTCCGCCTCTCACCGGGCTGTCCCCAACACCAGCTGACACAGCTGACAGCAGGGAGGCCCAGGGTGACCCAGCCAGCTGCTTTTGGAAAGAAGGGTGGCAGTTCCAGGGAGCACACCTTTTATTTTTAAAACTTGGTGTGAGCCTGGCATCCCTGTCATCCCAGCACTCAGGAGGCTGAGACAGGACGATCACTGTGAGCTTGCGGTCAGCCTGGGCTCCATGGTGAGATCCTGTCTCAAAAACAAATAAAAGCCCCTTATTGGTTGGAATTCAGCCCACAGGCCGAGACCACAGTGTCAGGGGACCAGCACAGAGTTGACAAGCACCCTGTGCAGCCACCCCAGGGCACAGATCAGCACAAAGCCTGGGACCCCGACCCCGGCAGGCAGCTCAGTGGTTTTGAGCCGTGTGCCGGGCGGCCGGGCAGCTCTCTGTGCCACTGTTCTGGGTGGCAGTTTGGGGGGCTCGTCCCAGCCTGGCCCAGCTGCTCCTCCTGCGCAGGTCTTCACAATTCATTGGCCTGTGTCAGGGGAGCTGACGGGGTGGCCCCACCGCCCGCACCCAAGGCCAGTCGGTCTGCACCCACACAGGACAGCACTGGTGGGGCCGGGGTGCGTCTCGGCTGCTTCGAACACACAGGAAGCGCTGCTTCTTCTCTTTTTCTTTCTTCCCTCCCTCCTTCCCTCCCTCCCTTCCTTCCCATTTCCTCGTCCCCCACCTTCTTCTTCTCTTTGTTGAGACAGGATCTTACTATGTAGCCCAGGCTGGCCTCCAACTCACAGCAATCTTCCTGCCTCAGCCTCCTGAGTGCCAGGAGTACAGGCATCCACCACCACACCAAGTGAAGTGCCACTTATTTGCCAATATTTCACCATGGTTTTTCTTTCCTTTTGAGGGAGAATGTTCGGACACTGGGTCTCACTATGTATCCCAGACTACTCTTGACCTTGAACTCACCATAAAGCCCAGGCTGGCCTGGAACTCTCGGCAATCCTCCTGCTTCAGCTCCCAAGTGCTGCAATTCCAGGTGCGCGTAACCCCTCATAGTTAAAAGAATGATTTTTCAAAGTCAGTTCTTTTTGTTCTAAAAGATGATAAATGTACGTTATTTCTTTTTTGAAATATTAAAAAAGTTAGAAAAATCACCACTACTACTGTTTAGTGGTCACCTTTCAACAGATCATCGATGTTTCCAGAGGGTCAGACCCGGAGCCCCAGGAGGTGAGAGACGGACGAGTGCCAACACTGTACCCACCTGGCAGGGGTGGCTCAGGGTCAGCACCACTGGGTGAGTGTGAAAAGGCCTGGCCCTCTTGGAGCTTATATTCTGAGACGGAAAGACGTGAGTGAGTGAGATTTGGGGCCAGGGAACGCTCACGTCCAAGTGGCTGGCACAGCGCATGCAAAGGGCCCGGGGCAGCCTCGCGCCGTGTGGTTGTGTGTCCCTGTGTCCCTGTGGTAGGGAAGCCTGCAAGGGAGCACTGCAGCAGGGGCTGTGCCCTGGGCTTTGTTTGTGAAGTCATCATCGTGGCAGCTGCTCTGGGACGGACTGCGAAGCAGCTCCCTCCTCTCCCTCCCCCAGAAGTGCCATCCTCAGGGCAGATCTGAGCTCCGCTCCAATCCCTGACCTCAGACTCTCACGCCTGTGTCCCTCACACTGCAGCGAGCGAAGCCGAGAGCCAAGGACTGGACACCCGGGCACCAGCCACCATGCCGGGCCTGGCCAGGGTCCCTCTGCCTCCAACTGCCCTGTGGCGCCTTCCCTTCTTGGCCACTTCCTGCCCCGCCCTTCTGACCTCCCCTGGGGGTCGGTGGGTATGCCGAGCTTCCTGTGTGCAGCATGTAGCCTGAAACCCCCAAACCTGCCCCCGCGCCCAGCCCGGCCCAGCCGCCACCTCTGCGTGCTCAGGCAGAACAACATCCACTGCTCCCCCAACATCGCCCCGTCTGCGCGTGGTCAGCATTCAGAACTGAGCCCCTCCCCAGCCCACGATGACACAGCACGCCGGGATGCTCGCAGGCTCAGCTGCCCCCCATTCTCCTCTCAGCACAGTGGCCGGAGGGTTTTATGAAAAAGCAATGAGGTGGCAGTGCCGTCTGCTTCCCCTGTCACTCTAAGTCAGAGCCACCGTCCTTTCTGAGGGCCCCACTGCCACCCGCTCCTCCCCACCTCTGCTGGGCTGGCTCCTCCCCCCTTTGGCTCCTGCCTCAGGGCCTTGGCACGTCTCCCACTTCCCCCACCCCAGCAACATCACTGTGCCTCTTTTTCCTCTCCCACACATTCGTTAACCCAGCAGAAGCGCTCCTCAATCACCGCATTCAGGATTAAAGATCATGCCTGATACCCAGGTAGTGACCCACAGCCCTGGAGGAAAGGCTGACAGGGACAGGGAAAGTGGACCGGGGGGGCAGCTTGCAGAACGAAGGGCTTAAGGAGCCACACTGACAGGGCCATGGCAAGGGGACCAGGATCCCAGAAGCACTGCCAGGGGCCAGGTGCTGGGCCCACTGAGCAGCAGAATAAGTATTGTTGGATGATAACTCATGAACAATGTAAATACTTGAGTAAACTGACCCACGGAGGAAAGAGACTGATCTCCTGTGCAGGAGATCCCCAGTGATTTGTGCAGATTCTTTGTTGTGGTAGCTGTTGTTGCTGCTGGGGTTTTTTTTGTTTCAAACACGATTTCCCTACGTAGCCCAGGCAGGCCTTAAATTCCCAGTGATCCTCCTGCCTCAGCCTCCCAAGTGCTGGAATGACAGGTGTGTGTCACCATAGCCAGCGACTGATGCATATCCTTGACCTTAAAGAGGGGGAGCACAGCGACTTCGCTCCAGAGCCTGCAGGCAGGAAAATAGGCAGGGAGGGGGGGTCACTTTACATCAGCCAAGTGGCCACCCTCAAGGCTAGGAGTCAGGTTGCTCGTGTGGACCCTAGGCATGCTCAAAATGGCACTTCAGCCAGGCGTGGTAATGCTGGTGGCACGTGCCTGTGATCCCAGCAATCTGGGAGGCTGAGGCAGGAGGATCACAGGTGGCAACATAGCAAGACACTGTTCCAAAGAAAAAGGAAAAGGTCAGGGAATGGAGTTCAGTGTGAAGGCCTCAGCACCACACACACATTTCTTTTATTAAAAATGCCACCCCTGCACCTGCCCTGTTCCTTTCCTGCCTTAGCCCATTCGCTGGTCCCCACCTGGCGACCTCCTGTTCTGTTTAGTACCTGTTAACTCTCTAGACTCTAAAGTCCCGGAAGGGTTCGTCGCTGCAGCGCTGTGTCCTCAGGGCCTAGAACAGTCTGACAGCGAACACACTTGATACGTATTTGTTGAATGATAAATTTCCAAAGATAGTCACTGTTAGTTTTTCCAGGGTTTTTTCCCTTCCCTAAATACATTGACTACCGTTTAAAAATAAGCAAGATTAGAAAGTCCTGCTTATCTGTCCTCTGCTTCACAGCTCCTGATTACTTTTCCTGCCTGTTCTCTGACTCGGTTTTCCAGCTGGACCCGCTGAGGTCTGTGGCCTCGCCCCGCCCTCTGACACCAACACGGTCGGTGGCCCAGATCCTGCTCCACCAGGGAGGACGCAGCTTGCGAAATCCGCCCCAGCCGGAGGCCCGGGCTCCCCCGCGCAGGCGCAGTGGGGAACACCGTGTGTGCACGCGTGGTGGGCGGCTGGGCTGGGGGCACCCCGCCATCAGCCCCCCTGTCCTGGCCCAAAATGCTCCGGGGCGCTCATTTCCCACGAGGATGCAACGGAGGCTGTCAGGCCTCTGTCCAGGCGCCAAAGCGATGGCCTGTGCTGGCCTCTGGGGGACCCAGGGTGCTGGCAGGGAGCCCTGGAGGGCGAGGCAGGGCGTGAGAGCTGAGGTGGCGGTGGGGGAGGGAATGGGGGTTCGGTGTTCGAATCCAGCCTCCTGCCCTGCTTGTGGGTGGGGATGGGGTCGGGAAAGATGAAAAACCCCTAAGGACTGCTGCCAGCGGTGCTGCTCCTGGGCTGGAGGGAAGGGCGCCTCAGGCCCGGCAGCCCCCACCCCAAGGCTTCCCTTCTTAAGGTGCAGCGTGGGGTGCGGGCACAGGGTGGGGCGGCCTGTGGCTGCTCTGCGGTCAGCTGTGCGGGTGGGTGTCCTCGTGGGGCCCCGTGCGCCTCAGGCGAGCAGCCGTGTCCTTGGCGTCCAGGTGCAAGCTCTGGGGCTGGCGCGGTGTGCCCGCGGGTGTGCACACGGGCGAATGCTTTGGTGTCGCGCAGGTTCGGCCAGTGCCTGTGCACTTTCGGGTGGGCGGGTGTACACGTGTGTCCTCAGCCCCCGCCCAGGAGTGTGGGCACAGGCGCATGTACCTGGGTCAGGCCGTGAGGACACAGCTTGGCCTTGGGCACACCTGCTCAGCAACGCCCGCCCTGCCCCACGTCCTGTTGGCGCAGGTGAGTGGCCTCCCACACCTCGACTTCCTCATCCTGCTCTGGAGTTTTCCAGATGGTGCCCATGACAGCGCCTCTGCACCTGAGTCCAGCTGTTTCCTGAGCTCCCCGGGGCTGGGATGTCCTGACAAGTGCTTTTGTTTCCGTATTCTAAGACAGGGTCTAGCCACGTATTTCAGGCTGGCCTTGAACTCACTGTATAGCCTCTAACTCTTGGCAATCCTCCTGCCTCAGCCTCCCTAATGCTAGGATTATGGGCATGTGCTACCACTCCAGGCTTTCCACTTTATATTTACTTTTAAAGAGAATAAAAAATAATTTAAAAATTAGAAACGATACAGAATTTCAAAACACAAGATGATAGGAATTCAGCAACGGTTTTTATATTGCATATTGTTGTCTTCAAAGTACTTGTTCAGATTATAGATTGTTTTTAAGTGAACACAAATGGAACCTTCTTTATTTTTGTGGTTTTCTAAGAGAAATTTCACAGTGGGATCTACGTGAACACCTTTCTTTATCTCTTTCTTCTCTTTGATCCTCCCGAGAACATCAATATCATCTGTCTTTTGGAGGATTCCGTTTCATATGACATCCGGGATACTGTCTGCAAGGACACCGACGACGCTTGGGCATGAAGAGAACTTTGCTAAGTTGTTCTACTTGGGTCCTTGCTCATTCCTGGTTCATTCATTTTCTTCTAACCTGGTTTTCAGGATTTGATTGTGTGTTTCTTCAATATTATGGACAGGCTCTGCTGGAGGGACAGGTCTTGTGTGCTCACATGGAATGTCCACAGAAGGGTGGCAGCACGCTAATGTCCTGCCGTCAGATGGCAAAGCAAGCTCTGCTTTGTGATGATAGTCATCTGGAAGAGAAGACGTAGATTTACAGCAAATACAAGATAAAGTTCCATCACTAGGCCACCTTCTTTCTCTCTTTCTTTTCTTTCTTTCTTTCTCTGTCTTTTTTTTTTCTTTCTGTGTCTTTTCGAGACAAGGTCTCACGCTGCAGTTCAGCCTGGCCTTGAATTCTCTTTGCAGCCCAAATTGGCTTCAAGCTCCCAGCGATCCTCCTGCCTGAGCCTCGTGAGTGCTGGGATTACAGGAGTGAGTCACCATTCCTAGCCTCATCAGCACAATTTAATCTCTCTCTGTTTTTTGTGGGGTTTTTTTGTCTTTTTTGAGGCAGGGTCTTGGTATGCAGTTCAGGCTGGCCTTGAGCTCACTTCGTAGCTCAGGCTGCTCTGGAACTCTTGATCCTTCTGCCTCAGCCTCCTGAGTGCTGGGATTACAGGCGTGTACCACCACACCCAGCTTTAATCTCTATTTTAAAAATTGTCCACATGACCCGCCCCAGTGCTGATGTCCCCATCTGATCCCTCTCCTGTCCACAGACCTGCTGTTTCTAGTGTCTTCTACCCTTGGACGCAGGAAGCTGCAATAAATACCTCAGCAGATCTCTGGGAGGAGGCTGGGGACCAAGGAGACCCCAGGCCACGCCCCTCATGCCCCACTGCTCAGAGCCATCCATGTTCAGGGGAACCAAAAAAGCCATAGGAGACAAAAGCAGGCAGGAGAGGGATCAGACAGAGAGGGACATCAGCACTGGGACAGGCCGTGTGGACGATTTTAAAAATAGAGATTAAAATGTGCTGATGAGGCCAGGCATGGTGGCACACACCTGTAATCCCAACACTCAGGAGGCTGAGGCAGGAGGATCGCTGGGAGTTTGAAGCCAGTCTGGGCTACAAAGAGAATTCAAGCCATAGGGGAGCCAGTGCACGTGAGTGATGCTGCTGTTGCCCGAGCCTGAGGCTCCGACTCCTCTCCCTCAAGAGCGGCCCATGTATCTTCACTTGCATAAGCAACGGAATCAGAAGTCAGGACAGGGCCAGGACCTTGACAGGCAGGCTTGGGTGGGGACAGGGAGACAGACAGGGGCCAGGCAAGCTAAGCATGGCAGCACCCTTTCCGTGCTTAGGCTGGGTGGCTCCTGGGACACCAGTGAGCCTGGCCCTGACCAGCACCCAGGCCCATAGCGCAAGGCAGAGGCAGGATTTGAACTCAGGTGGGGCACAGAGGGTTCCGCACCTGGTTTCAGGGGAATAACAGGTCCTCAGGGCAGTTCGTGGAGTGGGGGCCTCATCCTGAAGGGCCTCTTGCAAGAGTGCAGCAAACAATAGCCAGGCGCAGTGGCGCAGGGCTGTAATCGCAGCACTCAAGAGGCTGAGGCAGGAGGATGCTGTGAGTTCGAGGCCAACCTGAACTACAGAGTGAGATCCTGTGTCAAAAAAAAAAAAAAATGTGCAGGAAATAATAAAACATCAGAACCACCCAAGTGTTTGGCTATGTGGAGAGATAAAGGTCAGCTAGACTGGAGAGACCCTAGACAGAGAGCAGCAGGCGGAGAGCAGCAGCAGGGGGGAGGGACAGAGGACCTGAGTGTCACTGCAGCACTCTGAGAGGCAAAGGAGGGGACTGCAAGTCCCAATCCAGGTGGGCAATGTATCCAGCCCCTGTTCCACAATAAAGTGAAAAGGAAGCGGGCTGTAGATCAGCGAGAAAGGCTTGGGTCCCAGCCCCAGGACTGAAAATAAACAAGAAAGTACACAAGTACTTCAAAGCTAGTTTAAAAGCCGGAAGCACAGCTCCCTGGCAAGCTCCCCTCTCCTGTCCAATGCACAGAGAAGGAGATTCCCAGATGGGAGGAGGCCCTGAGCTGGGGGAGGGGTGGCCTGCAGAGGGCGGGAGGCGGGCAAGAAGGTCCTGGCAATGTCCCACTGCACCCAGCGTGCTCCTGTAGGAGTCACTTGAACTCCTGTCCTCAGCACAAGTCGTGCATGCCCGGGTGAGCCACGCAAGAGCCCCAAGGACATGGAGGCTGGGGCTGCAGCCTTTCGGCTGGGGCTGGACTTCACTTCCTGCTCCTTTCAGGGTTTTTTTTTAGATAGGGTCTCATTGTGCAGTTCAGGCTGGCCTTGAACTTGCAGCAATCCTCCTGTCTCAGCTTCCTCAGGGCTGGAATGATAGGTGTGTGCCACCACCCTGGCTCAGCTCCTTTCAGAAAGCCAGTGGGAGCTACAGAGGGGCCTGGAGAGAGGTGGGTGGGGGGGAGTGGGAGGTGCTCAGGGGCAGGGTGGGAGGGTGATTCCACCCACAGTCCAAAGACTGTGGACTCTGGCACAGTCTTTGATGCCCTTCCTGAAAGGTGGGTCTCTGTCCCCTCCCCTGGGATCGGGGCTGGCCTGAGTGACTCGTCACGGGGGTGGGGAGGTGGCGGATGCAGTGGGAGTGACTATTACGGTGTTGGCATGGGGACCTGCCTTGGTGAACCTGTTCAGCCTACAGCAGACCTCGAGGGAAAGCAGCTGGTCTGAGACCTTCGCAAACCCCAGTCCACAAAGCCCCGGGCAACATGAAATGGTACTTACAAGCCACTAACTGATGGGGTGACTTGTTACAAGTCATATGCTTGGAAAAGGGGGTTACAGAGCCAGGTGTGGTGGTGCATTCGTATAACCCCAGCACTTTAGGAGGCTGAGGCAGGGAGGACTGCAAGTTCAAGGCCAGCCTGGACAATGCGGCAACTTAGCAAAACCCTGTCTCAAAAAATGTTTCGAAAGGACTGGGGACGGATGTAGCTCAGTGTGAAGGCCCGGGTTCCGTCCCCAGGCCCTGTGCACAGAGGATGCAGTAATGGAGGCATTAGCACGGGGCCCCGCCCCCAGTAAGTCAGTGGTGTGGAGGAGAAGCCAGACAGGACAGGAGCAGACGTTAGAGATGGCTCGGGAGGTGCGGCAGGAGTCCTGTGCGGTGACGTGGGGAGGAACAGGGAGTCTGTAATTGAGGCGGGGCGGGGTCAGGAAAGGTCTCTGGAGCAGGTGACATTGGACTGGCTCTGAAAGGTCAAAGGGGACAGGTAAAGGGGACAGGGACAGGGAGGAAAGACTGGCTTCTGGGTGGGAGGGCGGAGGACCCAGGGGTCTGGGCAGGGCCCCAGAATTTAGACAAGAAGAAGAGCAGGGGCAGCTCAGGGACCGGTCCGAGAGAAACCCACGGAGAGCAAGGTGGCCCCGAGCTCACAGGCAGGAAGGTGGCTGGGGGTGCGGGACCAGGTCAGGGTCCTGGGTTTCTTTCTTGGGAGACCTGGCCAGCATGGACATCAGCAGCTTAGAGGAGAGCCTTGGAATTGAACCCACAACCTTCACCCTGAGCGACAGCTTCAGCCTTTGTTGTACTTGTTTTAATTTTGAGATAAATTCTCATCAAGTTGCTTAGTTGTCCAGGCTGGGCTTGAATTTGAGACCCTCCCACCTCAGCCTCCCAGAGTGCCGGGATCACAGGCGGGTGCCCCCACGCCTGGCTCAGCTCGGTGTTTGCCAGCTGGGCGGCAGGTCCAGGTGGAGCACACAGCAGACGCGCCTGATGTAGTCAGTGTCCACGCAGGTGGCTGCTGAGTCCTTTGGGACAGATGAGGTGGCCGGTGAGTGGGACAGGCAGGGGTGGGTTTGCTGCTGAAACTGGCCCAAGAGGCGTGGGGGAAGCCAACTGTGCTGACCAAGGGCCTGGTGACTCGTGGCTGGAGTCCCTGGGGTGTGTCCCAGCGACGAGGCCACAGAGGACACAAGAGGAAAACAGAAATCCAGAGTCTGTTGGATTCAGATGGAGAAACAGTCACCCCGGCCTTCAGTGAGTCTGGCCGTTCCCGTGTGTCATTTGATCTCACCGAGAGGCTGGGGACCCAGGATCACTCACTCAGCACCTTCTGCATGCCAGGAACTGCATGGGCGCTGCTGGACAAAACAAACATGACCCTCGCTCTCGTGGGTTTAGGGTCCGTGGCTTCATTCCTGTTTTCCAAAGGCTCAGGGAGATTCAGTAGCCGGCCGAAGTCACGCAGCAGGGAGGAGGCCCCAGAGCTGGAGAGCCTGGCGGGGGCTGAGGACAGCAGTGCGGGGTGATCAGCCCAGGCCAGAGGGCAGCGGCTGCCTGAGCCAGGCGCTGCTCAGCAGCCCTGGGTGGGAGGAGAGTGGGGCTGCCCTGGACAGAAGAGCACATGTCTGAGGGGCAGCTGGGGCCGGGCTGCGGTTTTCAGGGATGAGCAGGCACATCCAGTTTGAGGGTCTCCTCTCCATAGCAATAAGGGCTCGTGCTCTCTGTCTTTCTGTCTCTCTCTGTCCCTCCGTCTCTGTTTCTGTCCGTCTGTCTTTCTCTTTGAACATCTGGGACCCATGGGCTCGGTGCTAAGTTCTTGCTAAGTTGCTTAGCTGTTCAAGCTGGGCTCCGACTTGAGATTCTCCTGCTTCAGCTTCCCATTTCTAGTGCATCCTCCAGGTGAGTAAACGGCAATTGAGCATCTGCAACACCCAGGCCACCTGGAAGCTCTCAGGCCAGGTGCACATTTGTGTCCCTTGGCAGCTCCTGTAGGAGCTGGCACCTCTCCTGAGACCACTCAGGTGATCCCAGCTTGCGGGGCCCATCAGTGTCTCGTGCAGCTGGCTGGAAATGCAGATACTCCCGCACTGCCCAGGCCTGTGAGGATCTCCGGGCCCTACAGGAGACTCCATTGCACTCAATGGGCACCCCCAGGAAGTGGAGGCCAGGCAGTATCCACCAGGATCTCCAGGCAGCTGGAAATGACTAGGATAGCAAGACATCAATTTAAAGACACTTTTTAAAAAAATAAAATAAAAGTCATATTCTACTGATCACCAAAGGGCGGGTACTGCAGGTTGGGTTACTCTCCCTTTTTTGGTTTGAAGTTTCCCACCTGGACTTCAGGCCCATGAGATGTCTTCTTTCCTCCCTCCCTGTCTCTCTTTTTGGTGTTTTTAGACAGGGTCTCACTATGTAGTCCAGGTTGGCCTCCAACTCATGGAGATCTTCCTGCCTCAGCCTCTCCAGTGCTGGAGTTACAGAGATGTGCCACCGGGCCAGGCTGACTGCTGTTTTGATTTGTGCTGAACTTGGCTGCACTGCCTGACTGCCCCTGCAGCAGTGGCCGGTGGGCTGGGGATTGTGGTTACTGAGCCTCTCCAGCCTGGGCGGCTACTCCTCTTTCAACCCTTACAGATGCCCAGGGACACAAAGGGACGTAGAGGGTGCGAGGCAAATCCCAGTGGTGACTTTATTACAGCTCTGAAGGCTGATCCATTCTTTCTCCTTGATTCTCTGAAGCACACGTTTTTATTTGGAGCACAAGATTTTTATTTTTTAGTGGAAGAAAAACTGCAGGCACTTTCTCCGCGAGCATCAGCTAGAAGATAGGATGCCTTCGTGCTTTAGAAGTGTGAGAAATAAGCCAGGCGGGGTGGCACACTTCTGTAATCCCAGCACTCAGGAGGCTGAGGCAGGAGGATCGTTGTGAGTTCGAGGCCAGCCTGGGCTACAAAGTGAGCTCAAGGCCAGCCTGAACTGCATAGCCAGACCCAGTCTCAAAAAGACAAAAAAAAAGCCCCAAATAGACAAATAGAGATGCAAGAAATAAAAATGTGTCTCTTGTGCCTCCTGCAAGGAAGTAGGGTTTCCCATGAACAACCCAGCACTGAAGCCCAGGAAATGGGAGGCCGCTGTAGCCTTGGGTTTCACTGATCTTTTAGTCTCTAGGGTCCTGGCCCTGGGTGCGGGCACCCTGGGTTGAAATAAAAAAGTCAAAATTCAAAAACAAATCAAACCAGGCATGGTGGCACATGCCTGTAATCCCAGCACTCAGGACGCTGAGGCAGGAGGATTGCTTTGAGTTCAAGACCAGCCTGGGCTACATAGTCAACTCAAGGCCAGGCTAAACTGCACCACAAGACCCTGTCTTAAAACATAAAACAAAAAATAAATCAAAAAATAAACTTTGTCATGGGAGCTGCCTGGTCAGTCTTTAGGGTTCTGTTTTTGTTATCAATCTACACTATCTTTTTTTATTTAAAAAGAAATATACATATGGCATTGGTTCTAATTATTTGTCTTTTGACAAAAATACATAAATACAATAAAATTTACAAAGGGAACAGAATCCCACTGGCCACATTGTAAAGCTGTCTAGGGTCAGATATTCATCACAAGATGTAGCCTTTGAAATCTGTTATAAAGTAGCCGTAGTTCTTTCATGTTGCTTTATTTATTATTTATTTTGGTGTCCTGGTCCTGGGGATTGAACCTAGGGCCTTTGTACTGAACAGGGTTTTGCTAAATTGCCCAGGCTGGGCTTGAATTCCCAACCCTCCTACCTCAGCCTCCCAAAGTGCTGGGTTCACAGGTACCACCATGCCCAGCTTCAGTGGTGTTTACCAGGTCCTTCCTCTGGCCTGGGTCTCTCCTATGGCCCTGGGAGGCACCAACTGTGCTCAGTCTACCAGCCCAACCTGGGGACTTTAGGGGTCTATGCTTTCCCTAGAGGCTCCAAGTGCTCAGCCAGGTACTGAACACCTGTGATCCCAGCACAGGGAGGCTGAGGCAGGAGGATCCCCATGAGTTCGAGGCCAGCCCCGGCTACATAGTGAGTTCCTGTCTCAAAAAACCAAAACCAAAAACAAACAAGCAAAAAAGAAAGATTCAGGCCTCCTGGGCTCCATTTACCAAAATGAGTGAGAAGTTTTGAAAGCAAGGCAAAGATATTTAAAAGTCTCCCACAGTGCCACCTGCAAGAGGCGACAGTTGTTGGCCGAGCACTTGGCCCACTGCTGTAATCCCAGATGCTCAGGAGGCTGAGGCAGGAGGATCGCCAGTTTGAGGCCACCCTGAGTACTTAAGCAAGACCCTTTCTCAAAACAGAAACCAGGTATGAGACCCTGCGTTCCACGCCACTGTTTTATTGCTTGACTGAGCTCAGTCCCAAAGTCAACATGACCTACTTTATGGGGAAGAGGTTAAGATTACTTCGTTATCTGATTTTTGTAAATTCCTCTCCACCATCTTCAGCTAGCAGGGCCTTTTCTTTCCCTTCCCAGCATGCAGCATAGACTTAGGAAACCCTTGCTCACGCGGGCAGAGAGTTTTTTAGACAGGTCTCACTATGTAGTCCAGGCTGGCCTCAAACTCATGGAGATCTTCCTGCCTCAGCCTCTCCAGTGCTGGGGTTACAGACATGTGCCACTAGGCCAGGCTGACTGCTGTTTAGAATTGTGTTGAATTTGGCTGCACTACCCGACTGCCCCTGCAGCAGTGCCCAGTGGGTGGTAGACGGGTGGGCATCCCTGGTCCCTCACCATGCAGCCCCCAGGCCCCACCTGTGTCACTCTGCCAACCTCCCTGAGGGCCCTGTGTTTGGGGAGGGCAGGGGCTGCTCCCCAGGAGCAAACTGGACTGGCAGGCAGAACAGACCTGGGCCACAGTTGGTCAGGAGATTCTCTCCAGGATGAAGGTGGGGTTGTGCGCTGGCCAGGGCCACTGAGGGCAGGGAGGGACAGGGACACTGGGACAGGTGGGCGTGGCCAGAGGGCAACAAGCTCAGTTAGTCCCCAGCTGCTTCTCAGTCCCCTATTGGGTCTGGGAGCTGGGGGGGTCCCATGGTTCTTCAGGATTCCTCCTGGCAAACTAGCAGTAGGAGGCAGAGGCACATAGTGCTAACCCTCGGGCTCCGGGTGGAATCCAGCCTGCGCCCATCCCAAAAGGGTGACAGGGGGCCAGCAGGGATCACCCCCTGACAGTCACCGTCCCCCACGTGACTGAAAATGACACAGAGCATCCACAAGGCCTTGCCCTTCTCCTGGCCCCGGCCCCACTCAAGTTTGTCGAGAATGTTGCAAGATACAGCAGCGAAAGGGCCTGACCTCGCCAGTGCCCGCAAATGTCCCTGCCCCTAACTGCACACGGCCATGACTCCTCTGCCACTGGCCAATACCCAGGCCCTGGAGCCTCAGGCTGCGAGACCCTTGGGCAGCACAGAGGAGGGCACAGTGCCACCGTGCCTGTGGCACAGTGCTGGGGCTGCCTGGGTGCCATGTGGGTTTGTCTGCCCTCCTCACCCCGCGCCAACCCGCTCAGCAGGCCCCGCGGCCTTGGCAACACATTGCAAAGTCCACACAAAGGGAGCTTGCGCTGTCAGGGCTGGTCCTGCCCAGTGTCGCTATGGCAACACTGACATCACCAGCTGGGGGCTGCAGATTCCCGGCCTGAGTGGAGGCATTGGTGTTCACACTACAGCAATGACGCGGAGGAGGCAGGGGTGGGTGGGGCTGCCCTGGGCCTGGGGTTACAATCCTGCCCTGTCCCCACCTTGCTAAGGGGCACAGAGCAAAGCCTGGGCCTGTCTGAGCCTCATCTCCTGACCTGTGGAACGGAGCCTGTGCTCTGCACCTCTCAGTGGGAGGGGCTGTGACCGCGGGTAATACACACGTGTGGGGGTTGTAAAGACAGCACGGGGCACTTGCCGGGAAACGTGGTCGGCAGCCTGCCCCCTGGACTGCCTGGCCCCTTGATGTGAGCTCCAGGAGGGGGGCTTGGCGCTGGGGGAGGGAAGGCACAGCTAGGGAGGAGGAGGGAGACTGTAGGGGCTGCAAGTGGCTCAGAGATTTTCTGATCTCTCATGATTGGTTCAAAAATGAAGATTCTCAAATGGGGCATGGAAGCACATGGCTGGAATGCCAACACAAAGGAGGCTGAGGCAGGAGAATCACCCACAAGTTTGAAGCCAGCCAGGAAGCAGACGTGATTGGCCCAAGTCTGTCCCCTACATGGGGACAGAGCCAGGACTTGACAAGGGCCCTCTGTGGCCAGAGCCACACTGCACTGAATCCTCAGCAGGAAATAACCAGGCAGAAGCCGAAGGCCAGGAGGGCAGGGCCTCCTGAAGTCAGCATGGCTGTTTCCACCCACCGTGCTGGGCAGAGGGAGCTGATGAAGGCCACACAGCATCCTCTGCTGCTGCCTCCTTGGCGGACCCAGGGCCACACCCCTCCCTGGGTAATTGCTGCCCTTCCGCCCTGACCTGTGCACAGCATTGCTGCATCTCGGGGAGGCAGAGGTCACCGGCCCGCCCCGACCGTGGCTGCACCCCCTTGTCTCAGGAAGGCTGCAGGTGCTGCTGTCCCCAGGCCACCAGGAAGAGCAGGGCACCTCGGGGCCCTACCGGGCGGGGAGAAACTGAAGGCCCGGAGCCTGGGATCTTTGCCCCTCTCGGCTCCTGCACCTCTGCTGAGCTGGCCCAGGCCGCGCCATTGTTTGGCTGCAAACCAGATAGGGAAGGGTGGCTCTGGCCCAGTGTGCTGGGGGTGGCAGAGTCACCCACCCATGTCCAGAGGCAGCGGGCACCTGGGGACTGGAGGGCCAGGAGACCTGTTGGGGAGGAAGTCCCTCCGAGCCATGGTCCCAGGCAGAGCCACTGACCAAGAGACAAGGAGCTGCGGGTGCCCCCCAAGGACCCCGAGAGACCCCACAAGAGGACGGAGGCTCCCCCACTCCCCTTTGCCAAGTCCCACTCCTCAGGGGACAGGGCCGGCCTTCTGCCCTTGTCCTCACGAGGGTGGCCCCAGGGTCAGGCCTGGCAACCCTCGCCTGGACCCATCTGGGGAAGAACCTAGCAGGCTCCAGCTTCAGCGAGGTCCCAGAGCCAGCACACATGCGCGCAGGACGGGCCCTTCAGACGCCGGGAGTCACAGCAGCAGGACCTTACTTCCTTCCACCTCTGACTCCAGAGCTATCTTCACGACATAACTGCTCACAAGAGCCCAGGTGACTGTCACTGGCCACTGCCTGGTGCCGAACCCTGGCCTGCCCCAGCCTCTGCAGACACCTCCAGAGGGGGCTCCTGCCTGGCCCGGCCCTGCACGGCCCCAGGAACCAGTCCAGCTGGCAAGAACGCCGAGCCCCATGTGGAGAAATCGGGACACAGGTGGCCGTGGGGGCAGGGCTGGGGCCCACAGGGTGCTGGTCCCGCCTAAAGCCCTGTGCGTACATTAGGTCATCATCCCTCCTTGAGACCCGCTACAGAGGGCACCAGTAAGGGGCACGAGTCTTAGCTGGGGCTCCTAGCTGGCTGCTCTCTGGCTAGGTGCAGCTGCCCTGACCAGGAGCCCAGCGCCCCTGGGCAACTCAGCAGGTCCATGACAGGGTCTCCCTATGCAGTTCAGGCTGGCCTTGGACTCCTTTTGTAGCCCAGGTTGGCCTGGAACTCGCAATGATCCTCCTGCCTCAGCCTCCCTAGTGCTGGGATTACAGGCGTGTGCCACCACATCCGGCTCATGAGAGCACTTTTAAAAGCCCGTGTCATGGTGTTCCCCTGTCATCCCAGCGTTTCGGGAGGCTGAGGCAGGAGGATCCTTTTGAGTTCCAGGCCAGCCTGGGCTACAAAATGAGTTCAAGACCAGCCTGAAGTGCATAGCAAGACCCTGTAAGATGGGTGAAGACTCTGGGTTCAGAAAGCTGCAGTGAACAGGGCAGGGGCTGTGGCCTCTGTCTTCAGCCCTGCCTCTGCCCTGACGCGGCCATGGGGAGATGGGGAAGGGGAGCGGGAGGACTCGAGACAAAACAGAGTGGATCCAGCGCAGCAGGTTCTTGTGCCCATCGCTCCTGTACAAACAGCGAAGACAAGTTACCATTTAACTAGTGCCAGAACCAGGGCCAAACTCCCCAAGAGGCAAACCAGCAGGACCTGTTCCCCGGGATGAAAGGGCTCCCAGGGCTGCCACGGAGCCTTCCCTGCCTCCCACTGTGCCCTGCCTGGGGTGACCTCATGGGGGCCCTTGCTGGAGCTGGGGCTGCCGGGTCTGTGGGCAACAGGCAGCTCGAGGACTCGGGAGAACATCAACCGCCAAAGGCTGCAGCGGGGCAGCATCCCTGGACTGGGCAAGAGGAGCCCTGAGAAACCCAGGGTCCCTGGGACGCCGGGCTGGGAGGGGAGCAGCTGACGGGCTCCCTCGCCCCACCCAGCTTCTGGGAGCCCCACAGGTCTGATAGCCTGAGGCACTAGCTACTGCACAGCTGCTGGGCGCAGGTCCTCCACCCCAGACCTCAGTCCTAGGCAGATGCAGCGCCAGATCCAGAAGATGACAGCCAGATGCATGGGGGGGATGTTTGGGGATTATCCGTTGCGGGGAGGGAAAGGTACTGGTTACCACTCTTTTGGAAAAAGTTCTGTGCCTAAAGTGAGATCTGAATATATTGATTTCTCCTTTTGAAAAACATTTTTGTTTTGGAAATAAGGTCTTGCTATGCTATATAGCCCAACCTACCCCTGGACTCAGCGATCTTCCTGCCTCAGCCTCCAGAGTGCTGGGATCACAGGTAGACTATTCCCTTTGTCCTGTCCAGTAATAGTCTCCCTTCTCCTTTCCCGTTGTCCCTGTAGATGCCACATATCCGGGAGGACAGGCCACCCCGTCCTCAGTCTGGCTTACTGCACTCAGTATGCTCTCCAGATTCATCCCTGTGTCTGCATGACCAACCTCACTGTGTTCCTGGCCAGGGTGTGCAGGCGCCCCTTGGACACTGCCTCCATCCACCAGGGAGAGGCGTGACGGCATCGAGTAAAGCTCCAGGCTGGTTCCACAGGGGCTGCGTGGCCTTACACCCCCACCAGAGGTGTGGAAGGGCTCCTCTCCCCCACATCCCACCAGCATTTACTGTTCTTTGTGTTCTTCATGACAGCCACTTTGAGTGGGGTGTGCTAGACTCTCAGTGTTGTAGTTTTGGGGGGCATGAGACAGGGTCTCACTCTATAGTTCAGGCTGGCCTTGAACTCACTTTGTAGCGCAGGCTGGCCTTAAATTCCCAGTGATCCTTGTGCCTCAGCTTCTCCAGTGGTGCGACTTACAGGTGTGCACCGTCACACCTGGGTCGCTGTATAGTTCAGGCTGGCTTTAAACTCACTGTGTAGCCCAGGATGGTCTTGAACTTGTGATGGTCCTCCTGCCTCAGCCTCCTGAGCACTGGGATTGCAAGTGTGCACCACCACACCTTGTTTAACAAAATTTATTTCTATTTATTTTTTGTCTTTTTCTTTTTTTGAGAGAGGGTCTTGCTATGCAGTTCAGGCTGGCCTTGAGCTCACTTTGTAGCCCAGGCTGGTCTTAAACTCACAACGATCCTCCTGCCTCAGCCTCCTGAGTGCTGGGATTACAGACACATGCCACCACACTTGACCAAGATTATTTCTAAAATTAATTTTATCTCTTCATATTTTCACTTTTAAAAAACACAGCTGCTAGAGTTTCCTCCACTCTCTGCGTGGCTTGTGTTTGGTTTCTGCACTGCCCTAGTCCAAAGGCAAAGGTGACCAAAGGGGAAGCAGGTAGACTGTGGAGGCAGGAGGAGGCACAGGTCCCCAGGAGCCCAGGTTGGGCAGTGAGGGCCGTGTTTGGCTCAGGAGGAGAGAGGACAGAGACGCTTTCCCACCCTTTGGTAAGGGGGCCTCTCTCTGGTCCTCCCGACATCCCTAGCTCCCCGTTCTGTTGCCAGGACATGGGTCAGCCTGTGAGTGCAGGCAGGAGCCGGGCTCTACCAGCCACTTCCTGTCTCTGGGAGCTAGGACGGGTGACATTTGCCTATTGGAAACGCTCGGCTGTCTCCTCACAAAGCCCAGAGCTGCCGACCTGCCTGAGCAGGGGAGAGGGCCGCATGGCTTATCTGAACGGGGAGAAATGCCAAGCCTGTCAGTGTGGGTGGCAGAGAGTGACCCTTCCTCCCCGTGGGTGCGGGCCACACAATCCAGAGTGTGACAATTTCTGAGCTTGCAATGTACGGAGGACAAACAACGAAAACAATAAAACAGCATCCCTAAGACTAGACGTACGTACGCACACGCATGTATCACCAAGGCAGTGCACACTGTAAAATGCTCAATGAATGCAAAAGCTCCTGAACTGCTGGAAGATCCACGCCTAAATCACCTTTCGACAGGGCTCTTGCAAATCCAGAGGGGGAGGGAGAGGAAGCAACCTGATCCAGCCTGGGCTGGCCGGCCGGGTAGAAATGACTGGATTCCACACAGAGCTTCCCTGAACCTCGGCCTCCTAACAGAAAAAGTCGCCCGTCAGCAGTGAACTCTGCTCCAGAAGCCGCAGACTGCGAGGGATGAGCGCAGCGAGCCGGCTGTCTTAATCAAATAAAACCAGCAACAAAGTTAATCTGACACGTAGTTAATGAGATAATCATTGTTGCGCTTCATGGGAATTAGGCATTAATGGGAAGCAGTTTTCATAAATGATGGTAATTACGCTGTTGCCTTTCCTCCACCAAAATCCAGAAGTTTTTTTTTTCCTTCCCCTGAGCCGGCCGGCCGTCCTTGGCTCTGTCTGGGTGATGAAGTTTCCTGTGGTTTTTGCGTTGTTGCTTCACCCTCACAGCCCTGTCCGCCCCCACCCAGGCCACAGACAATGACAAGCTTTTCTTGAGCACCTATGCTGTGCCAGGGACTGACAAACCCGGCTGGGACTCTGCCTGCCAACAGGCTGCCAGCCGGGCTCTGTGCTGGGCCTGGGCCTCTCTCTGCACTCTGGGAACCCCCGTGGGGGGTAGTGGACACACAGGCCCTGGGCCTGTCCAGGGGGACCCTGGCTGTGCCGGTAGAAAGGGTCCTGGCAGCACAGACCGGGCAGCTGTGGGGACCAGAGTCTGAGCTGCAGCAGTCACGCTGTGCTGGTGTCAGCCAGACGGCCATTGACCCCTTCGAGCCTCGATGCCCTCACCCATGCAGGCGGAAGAGCCCAGGGTTGTCGCAAGGCTGCAGCAAGCTGACGTTTATGCAGGCCTGGCGGGTGGAGAGTCCGTTTCCACCCAGCAGGGCACAGGCATGGTGGCAGGGACGGCATTCAGCAGCCCTGGTGTGACCAGGTTCCCTGGGTGGTCCTGGTTTTCTAGGCAGGGACAAGCCCATGTCCATCCCAAGACCCCTAAAGCTTGAGTGCCCCCCTGGGTCCACCACAAGGTCACACCCCAAGGTCCAGCCGGCTGCCTGGGCACTGGGGAGTCAGCCAGCAGGAAGCCCCAAGTGCAGAGGGAGCCAGCCAAGACAAACTCCTGCCACCTTACCCTGGTGCCCAGCCTGCCTTCTGCCACCACCAGCTGTGCACAGGGAGGCAGTGTGCTGAGAACTTCATGTCCCTATGGCCAGCAGGGAGCTCTTGTCCCCCAGCCGTGCTGCGGGCTCAGAGAGGGATCTGAAGCCCCATGATGGCCTCTGACAAGGCAGGAGCTGTCCACGAGCTGGCCAGGGAGCCTGCTTAGCTGGGAGGACGTCTGTCCTCAGGTTCCACACCCTCTGGGGAGTCCCAGCCCCTGACCAGCTCCTCACTGGCCTCCAGGTGTGCTGCCGCTGCTGCTTCAGAAAGCGCTGAGATCAGAAGTCACAGGCTGAGGCAGGAGGAATTCAAGGGTGAGGCCACCCTGGGTGGCCTGTCTCAAAAAATAGTTGAAGCCAGTGTTTGTTGCAAAGGCCCTGGGTTCAATCCGCAGTGCTGAGAAATGGTCCCAGGCCCAGTCAGCTACACTTGGGGCTGAGCTCCCTGCTGACTTCCTTCCAGCAGCCGGGGAACCAGGGTGAGCTACCCATCTCTACCCTGGCTTCCTCATGGGTGCCGTGGGGCCATGGCCGGGCCTGCTCCACACCTCCGTGACTCAGACGCCGGCCTGCAACACCAGCCATCCTCAGCCACAGCTTAAATAGGGGTGATTCCTTCCAGAAATACCTGCTGGGCCCGAGGCAGGCTGGGCATGGGTAGGGTGCTCCCTAGAAAAGGGGTGACTAAGAGAAGGCCCGCCTCGCCTGGGGCCTCTCACAGGAGCAGCCCTTACCCAGGTCTGCGAAAAGACAGGCCAGGAGGTCACCAGGTGTTCGGGGAGGGCTTCCCAGAGGAGGTGGTGTTGGAGCTGGGCTGGGCGGTGACTGGGCACAGGCAGAAGGAAGACACACCACAGGTGACAGGTATGCATACAACTCCATGCAGCTGCAGGCCAGGGTCCAGTGGGGATGCCAGGTCTGCCTTGCTGAGTGACCCTGAGCCAAGCACCCTAGTCTGAGTCAGCTCATCTGCACCTGAAGAGCTTCTGTCACCCCTTCTTCCCTCCCCAGCCTCCTCCCAACATTCCACATCTTTGCCCGAAAAAGTCACAGGATTCTATTTATTTAATTTGGGTTTTTGGAGATAGGGTCTCACTATGTGACCTCCCTCAAACTCGCAGTGATCTTCCTGCCTCAGCCTCCCTGGTCCCGAGGTTACAGGCATGCGCCGCCTGGCCTGCTCTCAGGTTTTGCCCAAGGCTTTGAAGGAGTCCAGGAGAATGTAAAAGCCCCTCTGCCTCGCATCGCTGGGGTGCTGGGGGGTCCCCAGGGCCCAGGAGGGGTGTGAAACGTGGCTGAGGGCAAAGAGAAGGAGGGCACCCCGGAGCCCTGGGTGTTCTTGGGACTGAGGGGCCAGACAGAGCCTGGGCGACGGTGCCCGCGCAAGGCTGAGAACCCGGAAGCGGCCCCCGCTCCCTAGAGCCGGCCTGAGCACGTGGCGCCTGGGGTTTGGGGCCCAGGGACCTACTCTCCTCTGAACCTGTAGTTCCTGCCCACGACCCCTCGTCAAGCCACCTGCCGTCCACACCAGCCTCTCCTGCCTCTGCAGTCTTAGCTCTGAAATGCGGTCTTAACTCTGAACTGCGGTGTTCGCAGGCGGCTATGTGGGCAGCTAGGGGTAAACAGCTTAGGGATGGGCGGGCGGGGTCTTCGGCCAGGCGCGAGGAGGCGGGGCCTGATGATTTAATGACGTATTAGCCAATGGGACCCAAGCAGACCTACTAACCAAGCAACACAAGGACCCGCCCTCCCCGGGCCCCGCCCCTACAAGGGGGGTTCTTAAATGTCCAGCGTCCAGGTCTCCAACTCAGATCAGAAAAAATGAGGAGAGGGAGGAGCGGAGGTGTGGAGCTGTCTCTTTAAATCTTTCCGAAAGCCTAACAGAAATAGAACGTTAATCTGTGTGAAGGCTACACAGGCTTAACTAAAAATGTCAAGTTTCTTTGCTGGAATTTTAACAGGGAACATGGTAAATGTACATTTATTCAGTAATTATCAGTTCCGGGCTCCGTCCTACATAGTGAAGTGGTGACGTGCCTCTCAGAAGTTCTGACTGGGCTGGGGATATAGCTCAGTGGAATAAGCGCTTGCCTAGCAAGCGCAGGGTCCTGAGTTCGATCCCCAGTACCGCAAAAAAAAAAAAAAAAAAAAAAAGAAGTTCTGACTGGTGTTGTTTCATGAGAAATAAGCTCCTGAATTAATACTCCTGGATAAATGTCTCCTGGTCATTCTAAACGCTCACTCTACCCTCTGTGTTGTGTGCCCTGGGGAGAGGGCTACAGAGTTCGGATAATAAAAAAGTAAAACGCTTGCTTTTTAAAAAGATATTTTTTTGAGATAAGAGTCTCGCTATGTAGTCCAGGCTGGCCTTGATCTTGTAGTGATCCTCCTGCTTCAGCCTCCCAAGAGCTGGGATTATGCCAGGCGTGGTGGTACACACCTGTAATCCCAGCACTGGGAAGTCTGAGGCAGGAGGATTGCTATGAGTGTGAGGCCAGGCTGGGCTACATAGGGAAACCCTATCTCAAAACAAAACAAATCAAAAGCAAGGATTACAGCGGTGTACCACCGTACCTGTATCTGCATTTTGCAGATGAGAAAACGGATCAAGGGTGTGACCTGCTCAAGGTCACCTGAAGAGGCCAAGATCACCCTGGCAGCAGGGCTCTAGCCCCAGACTTCTGAGCCAGCTCTGAGCTGCTGGTGTCCTCGGTGTGGGGTGGGTAGGAGCAGAAAGAGTTAACTCACTCTGACCTGGCAAGGTGGGGCCTCCAGCTGCCTGGGCCACAAGAGGGGGCCCCTGGGAACAAGCAGGTGTGTACTGGAGAGAGCAGGAGAGGCAGAGCAGGTGCAGGTGACAAGGGACCGGAGGATGGTGTGGGACAGAAAGGAGCTGGCGCCCCAGCCGCCCTGACAGTCCTGTGGACTCTGGGTGGCGGGATGCTGGGGGATAGGGGGCCCTGAATGGCAGAACCAGGAGGGTCTGAGGGTCACCATGCCACACTCCCCATGCCAACCCTACTGGGGGAAGAGCCCTGGGCTGAGTCTGAGCTGGGCCCCAGCCCCACTCCCTGACCCTCTGGACGCACAGCCAGCTGCTCGGAGCAAAGTTTTCCTGACTCAGGGCAGCCGGATGGGCCAGGCCTTGCTGCGTCCCCCAGGACTCACTGAGCGGGCTTGGGTGTTCCCAGCCTTGGCTGCTGGCTGTGCACAGTGTGGGCACGGTGGGACTTGCCGGACTCCCTCTGCAGCCCATCAGGGCAGTGGGCACTGCCTGGCCCTCTTGTCCTGCCCTGGGGACTAGCCAGGCCTTCTTGCTTGGCCAGAAATTCCAGCCTTGGCAGTGCTCTGCAGCTTGGTGATGTCTGGGCTCTGGGCAGCTCCCCTGGCCTCTCATGGGACCTGGGGAAGGGTGGGGGACCTTGGTCGCTACCACCAAGGACGGAGCTGTAGTTTAAACCCATTTCATGGAGGTCTAACTTGCGTGTGACGCGGTGTACTTGTTCCGGTCGGCTGTTCAGTGAGTTGACTGTGCACAAGCTGTGTGCCCACCCAGCCATCCAGGTTTCTGTCACCCTGAGAGGGTCCTTGTGCCCTCACAGTGGGTCACTCTCCTGAGCTCCAGGCCGATTCTATTGGATGGTTTCATGAGTTTTACGTGGAAGTTTGTTCTCTTGCACCTGACTTCTGTCTCTCTCTCTGTGTATCTCTCTCTGTTCTCTCTCTCTCTCTTTTGCTGGACTTGGGATTGAACTCGGGCCTTCACACTGAACTGTATCTCCAGCCCTTCTTATATTTTTACACTTTGAGAACACATCTTGCTAAATTGCTAAGTTGCCCAGGACTGGCTCAAACTTGGCAACCCTCCTACCTCGGCCTCCCAGGATTACAGATCTGCACCTACACACCTGCTTTGACTTTTTGCTCAGCATCAGGATTTTGAGAGTTATCCGTCATCAGATCTATCATGGACTTATCCTTTTCAGTGCAGAGTAATATTCTACCATGTGGCCTCATATCACCACGACCTCTGCACGTCACCGTTTGCCTATCCATTCACTTGCCTTTGGACAATGGGCTGCTTTGGGGTTATGGCTGCCATGAACAATTTCACTTTTCTTGTGTTAGTAACTAGAAGGTGTGTGGTGGTGTTGGCCATATGGTAAGTGTATATGTCACTCCAAGAAACTGCCAGCCTGGTGTGGTAGGGCACAGCTGTCATCCCAGCACTCGGGAGGCTGAGGCAGGAGGATCTCCACAAGTTCAAGGCCAGCCTGGGCTCCATAGTAAGTACATTAAGGACAGTCAGCCTTGCTCCTGAGGTCACAGCACGATCAGTGACCAGGTTACTGGGGAAGCAAGCAGAGGTATCTCAGGGTCTCATGGGAAAGTACCCAACTCTGAGTCCTCTTGCCTTTGGCAGCCCAAGAACCTACATAACACACACATTGGCCCCTAGGAGTGAGTGTCAGGTTCACCCAGAGTCTAGGGCAACCGGATGTTTGTTCTCCATGGGCCTGGCCCAGGCCTATCTGCGCTGACGTCCATGTGGAAGGGCAGCCTTTGGATGCCAGGCTGGACGAGCCAGTGAGGGGTGGCAGGGTGAGCAGAAGGAAGCAGCGCCTCTGAGGCTGGTGATGTCACTGTCACAGCCCAGTGACTCTGGTTCCAAGGGCTGCCTCCCCTCTGCCCTGGAATTGTCTGCTTCCTTGTCTGCCGAGGTCCTGTCTGCATGGTTCTGTCCTCCTCATGCTTACAGGCCCTGCGTGGGTCATTGGGTCTTGTATATTCTTCTTTACTCCTTTTTTGTTTTATTTGGTTCTTTGTTTTAAAACAGGGTCTTTCTGTGTATTCTAGGCTGGCCTCGAACTCACTATGTAGCTCAGGCTGGCCTCGAGCTTGCAGTGACCCTCCTGACTCAGCCTCCAAGTGCTGGGATGACTGTGAACCACCATGCCTGGCTTCCATTCTGCTTCCTAAAACATTTCTCCGATGTTTGGTTGAAGAAAGACCATCAAGGAAAGTTTATCACGCTTGAGAGATGAAGGGAGAGGAAAGATTCACTGTTGGTCCCCTTTGAAAAGAATATGAGTGTGTGATTATTTCACTACTAATTTACAAAGAGAAATCAGTTTCTGTATCCAGAAACCTTAAAGACAGTGAAACCTCAATCAACCCTTCAGTAAAGGGGCACGATTTTCACCTGAGCTCAGTCCCTCATTTGCTTTTTTTTTTTTTTTGCGGTACTGGGGATCGAACTCAGGATCCTGCGCTTGCTAGGCAGGCACTTATTCCACTGAGCTATATCCCCAGCCCTCTTCATTTGCTTTTGATGAGAGCCCGCTGTCACCTGAGCTGCTTTGTGACCCGGAAGTGATTCTGTCTCACATGGCTGTGAAGAGACTAAGACGAAATGAAACAGTGGACGTAGCTGCACCATGTAAAGCCCTGCGCTCGCAGATGTGGACGCACTGCATGGGGATGGAGTTGGAAACCGACTCTGTGCAGAGGTTGCCTTCCAAGCAGGACTCACAGCAGCTATGTTCCTCCCAGGGGGCCTTCCGCACAGCAAACAATGAAATCAGCTCTTCAGCGGAATGTGTAGTATTACAGGCCAAACATCTTCTGACTGGGCAGGTGGGAGAGTTCAAAACACAACCATTTGCCTGCCCTTGCCAGGTGTGGTGGCACTTACCTATAATCTGAGTTACTCAGGAGGCTGAGGCAGGAGGACCATGAGTTTGATGGCAGCCTGGGTAAGTGAGATGCTATCTCAAAAAAAAAAAAAAAAAAAAACAGATGTCTGGGGCCGTAGCACATGTGGCGGCCCTGAGTTCCAGCCCCAGTAGAAAACAAAAACAAACTGGGAAATAAAAGAAGCCAAAAAAAATTATTTATTTTTAAAGAATCAACTCAAACTGGATGTGGTGGTACATGCCTGTAAAACCAGCACTTGGGAGGCTGAGGCAGGAGGATTGCTGTGAGTTTGAGGCCAGCCTGGGCTACACAATGAGCTCAAATCCAGTCTGAACTGTATAGTGAAACCTTGTGGCAAAAAGACAAAAAAAAAAAAAATCAACTCAAGAACTGTTCATGAAGAATTGGAAGAGCCAAGGTGAGGGGGAGCTTTTGGGATGCTGTCAAGGGCACCCTGTGAGAGCTCAGATAGAAAGATGAACCCCTTGTTGTAGGAGAACCAAATACACTAAGCAAACCTATCCAGCAAGGATGAGGCAGGAACCAGGGTGGTGGCCACAGGCCTGTAATCCCAGCACTCTGGGAGTTTGCGGCAGGAGGATCACAAATTCAAGCCCAGCCTGGGCAATTTAGCAACTAAGCAAGATTTTGTCTCACAATAAAAAAATAATAATAATTATAAAGGGCTGGGATGTAGCTCAGGGCAAAGGCTCTGGGTTCAATCCCAGTACCCCCCAAAGAAAAAGGAGGTACTTGGGGCACCAGGCAGGTGTTGCGTAGAGGCGGCAGAGCGCATGCTCCGGGTACAGTCAGCTTTTCAGTAGGAGGCAGAAAGACCCGTGGGAAAGATGGTGTAACCGAGCTTGGGGAGGGAGGATAGTGGCCCATTGTTGGTAACTTGATAAACAAACTGAGAGCGTCCATCTTGGGGGTGTGGGCCTGAAAAAGCTCCAGACGGCCTAGAGCCGCTGCAGGTACTCCTGGCAGGCTGCAGCTTCCCGGCCACGCCTGCAGCAGGACAGAGCTGCCAGCAGGACTGCATGGTGCAAGTATCAGGGCTGCACGCTCCATCACCTGGCGTTGGCCCTGGGGTCTCCTTGGCTCCACCTCAGGGCTTGCAAAAAGAGGCGGGATGAGGCACCTCCCTGCCTCCTGCAGGGCTGTGTGTGGGCAGAAGCCAGCGCCAGCGAACAAATCAGCTAGCTTCTTGGGGCCTGGTTTCCCTGACTTCCCCATGGCTGGAGAGGTAGCCCTGTGCACAGGCCCCAGCTTCAAAGCCAGGGCTGGAGAAAAGACTGGCCATCAGCGGAAGGTGTGCTCGCCTGGGGTGCTGCTGGAAGGCCCCTGGGTGGAGCCATTAGCTCTGTGGCACCAAGGTGGGCAGAAACTGTCCTCCACCCCCCAGGAGGGCATAAGGAAGTCTTACCTAAAAGCCCAAAGCCCCACACTGGATTGCGAGTCCCGACTGGAAGCTGGGCAGCTGGCTCTTGGGTCCACTGAACTTTCTCTGCAGTCCTAAAGATTGACACCGTGCCGGACCAGCACTCTACCCCAAGCCTCTGAAACCAGCACAGCCCGGAGCCCAGGGCTCGAACCTCCACCGAGACTCCTCTGCTTTCCAAATTCCAGCCTAGGCCTTCTGGGACTTCAAAGAGAGGCCAGGGCTTGTGGGAGCTCTTAGTGAGCTCTAGAACCTAGGTTCAAACTTATTTCTGTCACTTCCTGACTGGGTGATCTCGGGCTAGAAACCACCTCTCTGGGCTTTGATTTACTCATTTGTAAAATGGAGATGACAGTTGGGTGTGGTGGCACATGACTATAATCTCAGCACTTGGGAGGCTGAGGCAGGAGGATCAATGAGAGTCTGAGAACCAGCCAACAGGCTTGTGGCCTGGATGGAATAAAAAGGGAAAGAAGCTGCTTGTGGTGATGCACACCTATCATCCCAGCACTTAGGAGACTGAGACAGGAGGATCTCGGCGAGTTGGAGGCCAGCTTAAGCTATGCAGTGAATTCAAGGCCAGCCTGAACTACATAGTGAGACCTTGTCTCAAAAAAACAAAATGAAACAAAAAGAGAAGGGAAAGCAGAGGAAGGCTGCTGCCCCCTGCCCGCCCCGCCGTGGACTGCTTCTCCTCTGCATTTCCCCTCCACCACGCTGCCCTGACTTGGAACCAGCCGACTATGGACGGAAACCTCTACAAACTGTGAGCTGAAATAACCCTTTCCTCCCTTGATTTGTGGGTGCCCAGAATTTTGTCCCGGCAACAAGAAAGTAACTCAGACAACAAGATGGAGCTGACAGCGGCACCCGCCTCCTAAGGCTTTGCGAGGAGCACACGGTTAATACCAGTGGCTCCCGGGTCTTTCTTTCTTTTTTAGTTTTAATTTTTTGGTACCGGAAATCTAACTCAGGACTTTGTGCTTGCCAGGCCGGCGCTTGTGCCACTGAGCTGTATCCCCGGCGTCCAGATCATTACAACAGCAGCTCCAGCCCTGGAACAGAGCATGGACTTAATTCAAGGTTTGCCCAGGCTCACCTGGCACAGAAGGCCGCAGGGCACTTGGCCGGCACAGGGGCTGGCCTGGGGTTGGAGCTGGTAACCAAGGCCGCCCTCCAGGGTCACACAGAATCAGCGGATTGGGTAGTACCACAGGCCACCCACTCAGGATCAGGAAGGAGAGGCACAGCCACAGCAGGCATTTGGACGCAGGGCTCCGCTTTCTGGGGAGAGGAGAGGGCAGGGCCCCAGGGCTGAGGGCACCAGCATCAGGGAGCCCCTTGAGGACAGGGTTAGAGGACAGCCGGAGCTTCTGAGACATGAATGGGGCCAGGATCACGGGGAGAGAGTGAGGCCCTTCCCTCAGAATTTTAGATTTAGGGGGCTGGGGATATAGCTCAGTGGAATAAGCGCTTGCCTAGCAAGTGCAGGGTCCTGAGTTCGACCCCCGGTACCGCAAAAAAAAAAAAAAGAATTTTAGATTTAGCAATCTTATTTTTACTTTAAAAATTTTTGTCTTTTTGAGACAAAGTTTCACTATGCAGTTCAGGCTGCCTTGAACTCAGTTTGTAGCCCAGGCTGGCCTCGAACTCACAACGATCCTCCTGCCTCAGCCTCCCAAGTGCTGGGATTACAGGCGTGCACCCCCACACCTGGCCACTTCCCTCAAAATTTATTGAAGGGTCCCCAGATTCAATAATCAAAATAAATGAACCGGGTGTGGTGTTGTATGTCTGTGGTCTTGACACTCTGGGAAGCTGAGGCAGGAGGACTGCAAGTTCAAGCCCAGGTTGGGTCACCTAATGATTTAGTGAGATCTAAACAGCAGGAGGATCTCAACAAAACCAAACAAAACCAAAAACAGATGAAAAGCAAAACAAAACAAGAACAAAAGGAAGATAGATAATATTTTAATGCAACAATTTAACATCCAAATTAATGCAAAAACACATGATAAACAAAATGCAACATTTCCATAAAGAAGTATTAAAATTTTTCTTCTTACCCAAGGCTATAATAGGCTCAGCTGGGCACTGGAGCCACTACCTGGGACCCATTTCAGGGGCACTAATTGTGAGCTTGCTATTTATTTATGCATTGAGCCAGGCTCTCACTATGTAGTTCAGGCTGGGCTCAAGCTTGAGGTGGCCTTCCTGCCTCAGCCTCAAGAGTGCTGGGATTCCAGGTGTGGGCCTGGCTCAGGAAATGGATTTTTGTCAAAAGTTCTCAGAGGTCAGACTGTCAGCAACAGGTGGGTAAAAATTTTAAAAATTAAAAATGTAAAAAACCAACTGGGGCATTTACCAGCAATGGCCACATGGGAGCTGCTAATCTCAAGATGTGATCTGCAGACAGTTTGGGACAGGTGGAACAGGAAGAGTCAGCCAGAGATGCAGGCAGAGAGGAGTGGACAGGAGGTCAGAGCAGAGGAGGTGACGGCACAGAGATGGCTCAGGGCAGACTGGGTGCCATTCGAGTGGCGGTGACAGTGACAGTGACAAGGATGGCGGATTCTGGTACTGGGATCTGGGCCCCAGGGCTGGACTTCAATTGTCGTCAAAAAAAGTAAACAGCCTGAGATCTGATGCTTTATTAATATTTTCCCCAGAAATCTGGGGGCTGATATGGCCAACCTTCTAATTTAACCAAGAGGTGCAATTCAAACATCACAAACCCATGGGGCACGGTGATGCAGCCCTGTAACCCCAGCACTCTGGAGGCTGAGGCAAGAGGATAAAAAGTTCGAGCCCAGTCTGGCAAATTTAGCAGCTAAGCAAGACTCTGACTTGAAATAAAAGCTGAAAAGGGCTGGGGGTGGCACTCAGCGTGAAGGCCCTCGGTTCATCTCCAGGCTCTGGATGGGGCTCCCCTCCCGCAACCCAGCAGAGCCCCAACCTTGGCCTCTGCCCAGCCCAGCTGTGCAGGGGATGTGTGCCTCCTGCAGCGAGCCCTGCTCCCCCCCCAACCCCGCCTTTTCCGCTGTGGTTTGGCCTTCAGCACCGCAGGAAGGGAGGGCAGCTACAGTCCCACGGGCCGCTGTAGCAAACCGTGGACCCTGGGTCTCCTCACACAGGTAGGGACAGCTTTGCCGTCATGTCTCCCCACCACCAAGCTAGCCTGTCACGGTCCCCAGAGCGGGACCCGCCCGGGGTGCATTCCTTCCTGTGACATAGTTGTTGATGACTTGCCAAGCGCAAGCTACTGCCATGGGCACTTTGAGAGACTTGGGGTGCCACCCTCCAAGGGACATCAGCCTACAAGGGGAAGGATATACGCACACCCTAGGGGCTAGAAACAAAGTAGAAAATACACACACCCATAACCCCAGCGCTCAGAGGCTGAGGCAGGAGGATCCCTGAGAGTTCGAGGCCAGTCTGGGCTACATAGTGAGTTCAAGGGCAGCCTGAACTACACAGTCTCAAAAAACACAAACAAAAAGAATAGTCAGGCCACACTCATTCTCGTCTACCTTGGTGGTTTGGTCCTTCTGGATCATCCAGCTTGGAAAAGAAAAGTCCCCTCTGAGTGTTCTGAGCGTCCTATTCCTCCAGACCAGGCTCAGAGGAGGGAGGGGCGGCCCCTCAGCCCTTTTGTTTTTAGAGGTGCCCCCACCCCCATTCTGGGGATTGAACCCAGGCCTTTTGCACTGAGCTACATCCCCAGCCCTTTTTATGTTTTAATTTGACAAAAGATCTTGCTAGTTATTCCAGTCCAGGCTGGAATCAAATTTGTCATCCTCCTGTCTCAGCCTCCCAGAGTACTGGGATTACAGCTGTGCACGTCTCCCCCCACCCCAGCTTGTCATCAGAGGTGTAAACCTCTGGCCCCACCCGCCTGCTGGGTCCTGGTCCCCGCACTCCTCCCACATCCACCCCAAACAGGAAGGGCTTCCGCTCCCAGACCAGTGTCTCCCCAGTGACATAGGCTGCCAGTGTGTGTGGCCGCCCTGCTTCACTGATTCTTGCTTTGCCACTGCAAGAAACTGGCCTGGAATTTCTGGACCAAAGCATAAGTTTGCCAGAGCAAAAGGGCACAAGAAAGGCGAAAATAATCACAAAATTCTCCAAAATAATAATTTTTAATGAACCGATTTAGAACCCATGTTGAAATTTCCCAAAATCAGAGTGCAGAAACACACTAGCGGAGACTTCTTAGGCCAGGGGTTGGTTCAGAGACCTATAAAACCTGCACTCCACTGGGTATGGAGCTACACACCCAGTACTCAGGCTGAGGCAGGAGGATCTCAAGTTTGAGCCCAGCCTGGCCCATTTGGCCACTTAGCCTCAAAATAAAAAGTCTCAAAATAAAAAGTAAGCCGGGTGTGGTGGCGCACGCCTGTAGTCCCAGTACTTGGGAAGCTGAGGCAGGAGGATCACCATGAGATCAAAAGCAGTTGGGGCTACAAAGTGAGCTCAAGGCCAGCCTGTACTGCATAGTGAGACCCTGCCTCAAAAAGACAAAAAAAAAAAGAGAAAGAGAGAGAGAGAGAGAGAGAGAGAGAGAGAGAGAGAGAGAGAGAGAGAGAGAGAAACAAAGGCAGGCCTGGGCTACTAAATACCCTCAGTGCTGTGGCCCTTCCGTGGCCACTGAGTCTGTGGCTGCTGGGCCTGCGCCCAGCCCCAGGGTGAGGGCTTCCAAGCTCTCTGCTCTCGGCAGCAGACCCGCCCCTCCCTCCTGCTCAAGACTGAGTCCGAAGGCCAGAGTGTGAGCGCAGCCTGTGGCACCTCTGACGGGGCAAACTCCTTAATTTATCGGCAGTAATGTTTTCCTGAGTCAGTCTGTAAAGTTCAATGAGTCTACGTAAGTTTATTTAGTCTTAATTATAAATCTAGAACTGGGCGTGGTGGTGCACGCCTGTAATCCCAGCACTGTGAGAGGCTGAGGCAGGGAGGACCCCCAGTTGGACCCCAGCCTGGGCAACTTAGTGACTTAGCAAAAAGCTGTCTGAAAATAAAAAATGACAAGTGCCGGGGGGGAGCTCCGTGTCGGGCCCTGGATTCAGTCCCCGGGGCCGCAAAAGCAAACAGCGAACGTGGGTTCACTGCGGGGCAGAAGACAAGGGGCAGGTATAGCATCTTCCTCACTGCCACCATGGCCTCTGGGAATAGCCGTGGTCAGGTGAGCACTGTCCCCAGGTCCCTGTGCCGCTCGAATCTATCACCTGCGTCACCGGCGTGCAGGGCCCCGGCTCCCAGCCCTGCCAGACGGGCTCAGTCCCAGCCCCTTGATGGGACGCAGTCTTCTGGACACATTCCGGCTTCTGGCTCCGAGTCGGGCTCTGTCCATCTGTCCATCTGGCTGTTTGTCTCTCACCCATTTTTAAATGCATTCGCTTTTTCCGCAGAGATAAGAAAAGAGCCTGGAGCTGGCTTCATTAGACCTGAGAGCCAATTCTATGAAACTCTTCTGAGCGCTGTGTTTAGTGCCCACACATTGATAGTTTGAATTTTGCCAGGTGGTAGTGTTTACACCCCAGAAACTAGCATATATGCCAAGTGTGGTGGTGCACGCCTGTTATCCCAGCACTTGGGAGGCTGAGGCAGGAGGATCACCACTAGTTTGGGGCCAGGCTGGGCTACAAAGTGAGTTTAAAACCCTGTCATAAACCAGGGGGTGGTGGTGCACACCTATAATCCCAGCACTTGGGAGACTGAGGCAGGTGGATCATTGCAAGTTCGAGGCCAGTCTGGGCTACAAAGCGAGCTCAAACCAGCCTGAACTGCATAGCAAGACCCTGTCTCAAAAAGACCAAAAAAAAAAAAAAAAAAAAAACCCTGCCATAAAACAAAACAACAAAACCAAGACAAAACCCTCACCCCCCACCCTGCAAAAATCCCAGAAGGACAGTGGTCCCTGTGACCAGTGCCTGTGTCCTCAGCCCCCTGCAGTCCCCCATGTCAAGACTGTGTTGTCACTATCTCCTGGCTGGCCTGTGACCTCTGCGGACCTTGGTGACCACGGTGGTGGCAGGAGCAGTGCATTGACTCCAGAGAAGCCCTTGAAGCTCCACAGTGCTCTGATCCCCAGAGCCACCACACCAGGGCACTCGGCCTCCTGGGGACCCCTTAGTTTAGCCAGGCGGCCGCAGGCAGGGCACCAAGAACCCAGGTAGCCCGAACAACCTCGACATCTGGGTACCATGGGCGCTCCCCCAGCCTGGGCGGCCTGCGCTGTGACGGATCACTGCCAGAGGTGGTGACCTGATCACTAGTGATGGTCAGGCTTTGGGGTGCTTCTCCTCCCCAGGCCAGGAGGGGCTGGAGCATATCAGATTTGAATGAGGCTGTGCTGGTTGATAATGCATAGGAAATTTTGAGGCAACTCAGAGGCACATCTAATTTTCTTAGTCAAACAAAATAATCCCACCCCCCCAAATATGACTGGAGGAAAACAATAAATAAACAAAGGTTACAAAGAGAATAAAATGTTGGTTCCTGCCTGAGAGTCAGCCGTGAGATACGGTAGGCACGTAAATGTCACAAAAGGGTAGATGGGGTCAACCAGAACTGGACTCTTCTGAGGTCGCTATATTGCTCTGAAAATTTAGATCTGTTTTCCTCAATAGACTTTGAGTTGCTTGGGAGTAGGGCCATAAATGACTCACCTTTGGGTGCCAAGAGCCTTCCTGGGGTTGAGCAGGGCCAGCATGCAGGGAATGCAGAGTTCAGAAGTCCAATTTGATCCCAAAGCGTGAGAAGGGAAACAAGAATCGTAAGTCTTCTGGTTTGTTTTTTCTTTTCTATAGTACTAGGGATTGAGCCCAGGCCCTTCATACTGAGCTACATCCCAGTTCTTTTTTTTCCTCTTACTTTTATTCTTTCTTTCTTTCTTTCTTTTTTGAGACAGGATCTCACTCTGCAGTTCAGGCTGGTATTGAACTCACTTTGTAGCCCAGGTTGGCCTCGAACCTGCAGTGATCTTCCTGCCTCAGCCTCCTGAGTTCTGGGATTACAGGTGTGTGCCACCACACCCACTTATGTTTTTGTTTGTTTGTTTTTTGAGACAGGGTCTCAGTATGTAGTTCAGGCTGGCCTTAAATTCATTATGTAGCCCAGGCTGGCCTTAAACTCATGGTAATCCTCTTGCCTCAGTTTCCCAAGTGCTGGGATTACAGGTGTGCGCCACCATGTCTAGCTCTTTTTTTTCATTTTTTATTTTGAGATAGGGTATCCCTAAGTCGCTAAGTTACCTAGACTGGGCTCTGACTTGAAATCCTCCTACCTCAGCCTTCCAGAGCACTGGGACCACAGGTGTGCACACGCTTGTGGCTATTCTGGGCCTGAACAGCTGCCCTGAAAGGCAGGGTCCTGGGTGAGTGTGGGCTCGGGAACACACATCTCCCTCTTCCCATGACTCCATCTCTGCTTTGACAGGGAAAGGGGTTCACAGAGTCCCACCGGCTGGATTGCAGTCCAAGGAGACCCAGGTGGCTTTTGGGGACTTGGTTCCTTTTCTACAGGAAGGACGGACAGTGGGAGGGTACTGAGAGTATGGGAAACGCTGCTACGCCCCCCACTACTCACAGGATAAAGTCCAGTCCTTTCCAGGTGTGCGGGGCCCTTCCCAGACAGGGCTCACCCAGACTAAGGCTTATCGCTGCCTCTCTGCCCTGCGCACACCCAGAGCCCGACCCTTCCGTATCCCTGTCCTCCCCCGGGCCTTCTGCCCCATGTGGCACCCTCCTCACACCCTGCAGACAGCCGTGCCCTGCTCCGCTATGGTGTCTGGTGGTCGAGCTGGTCGCTCATTCATCCACCTGCCCCTCCACTCCTCTCTCCACCTGGTCATTCATCCGTCTCCCCACCCACCTATCCATCCTCCCATCCTCCCATCCATCTGTCCATTTACCCATCCACCCAACCCTTTACCCGTGCACCCACTCACCCTTTCACTCACCTATGCACCACCCATCTGTACCCCTCCACTCCTCTAGCCATTCATCTAGCTAGTCACTCATGCATCTGTTCATTAATTTATTCATCCATTCATTCATTCATCCAACCATCCATTTATTTATCCATCTATCTGTCCATCCACTCATCCACCCATCCATCCATCCTGGCATGTTTGTTTAGTTTCTGAGATGAGTCTCACTATATAGTTAAACTGGCCTTGAGCTTACTATGTAGTCCAGGTTGGCTTTAAACTCATCAGGATCATCCTGCCTCAGCCTCCCCTGTTACCCTGATAACAGGTATATACCACAACACCTGGCCAAGGTATTGGATTTTATAAGATGCTTTTTGTTTGTTTGTTTGCATCAATTGAAGGTAGGTCACTCCCTCCTCCTTTGGTTTATTAATAGGAACTGCATTAGCAGGAGTCTTCTGTTAAACCACCTGGGTGTGATGGCACATGCCTTGACCTCAAAAAACAAACAAAAAAAATTTTTAAGGAATAAATATTCCTGTGATTATCATTTTAATCTGCATTCTATAGTATTTAGTGTCCACACTGGCATTGCCCTAAAACAATCTGTTCAGCTTTGATGTCCTGTTTAAGTACAAATTATGTGTAATTTCAGTTTCACTTTCCTCTTTAACCTAAGAGTTATTTAAAAGGTGCTTTATAATTGCAAGTGAATAGTTTTGGTCTTTCTGGTTTTTGTTTTACTGCATTTGTTGTTAATTTCTGGTGTTGATGTTCTACGGATAGTTTACGTCTTAAATTTGAGGGGTTTATCAGAATTGTGTGACACATTACATAGGGTATTTATTTATTTTTGAGACAGGGTCTCACTATGCAACCCAGGCTGGCCTTGAACCCACTTTGTACCCTAAACTGACCTTGAACTCACACTGATCCTCCTGCCTCTGCTCCTGAGTGCTCGGATTCCAGGCTTGAGCCACACGTAGGTGACTTACAAGCCATTCCACAGACAGCTGAGAAGAATGTCTATCCCACAGGAACACAAATATCCATGAAACAAAGCTCATTAATTTTGATTGTTAGCCAAATCTGAACTTTTAATCAAATATATCAGTTCCCCTCCTATTCTAGCCATCCTTAAATCTTGTTAAAAAACTCTTGCAATTCCTTCTTTTTTTTTTTTTTTCTTTGCCCTTTTTGAGACAGGGTCTCACTATGCAGTTCAGGCTGGCCTTGAGCTCACTCTGTAGCCCAGGCTGGCCTCAAACTTGAAATGAACCTCCTGCCTCAGCCTCCCAAGTGCTGGGATTACAGGCGTGTGCCACCACGCCCAGTTCTTTTTCTTTTGTTCTTTTCTTTCTTTCTCTTTCTTTCTTTCTTTCTCCCTTCTTTCTTCTTTCTTTTTCTGTGTATGTCACTGGGGATTGAGCCCAGGGCCTTCGCATGGAGTTACATCCCCAGCCCTTTTAAATTTCTTTTTGTGTTTGTTTTTCTTTCTGAGACAGGGCCCCACTGAGTTACCTGGTCTTTCAACATCTTCCCGACCACTGAGGCAGAAGGACAATGTTCCCACCAAGCGGGCTGCATAGACTGGCTTCCGGTCCCGCCAGAGTCCTTCCTCAGATCCCACACCCAGCCAGGCCTCTCACCCCAGTCACAGAGTCTGGGCTGTCTTTGTAGCCTGCACCAGCATGTGGATGTCTCTCGGCAGCAGAGCTCTTACTTTTCCCACACAGGGCCCTGGGCTCAATGCCCATAGCCACAGAAAAAAACAGAAGCCTCTGGATGAGATGGAGAAGCACTTCGCCAGGCAGAAATGACAGCTGATAGTGAGCATGATAGAAAAGAGCATGCTGATACTCATTTACAGTTTAAAAGCAACTTCTTGTGTTTGTTTGTTTCAGTTTTTTTTTTTTTGAGACAGGGTCTGTAGCTCAGGCTGATCTCAAACTCACAATGATCTTCCTGCCTCAGCCTCCCCAGTACTGGAATGACAGGTGTATGCTACCACACCTGGCTGGCATGTTTTCTTAGTTGAACTGGAATTTGAATTTCTGCCCACTCTAAGGAGGAAAAGGAGAAGGGGAGAGAAGAGAAGAAAGGAAAATCTCGCTGTCTTGCAGGGCTGTTGGTCAGATGCATCTTCCCACGCAGCGCCTGCTGGTCCTCAGGCCTCCAGGGTAATCATCACTTCTATTTATTACACTGAGCAGCCATACCCAGCCGTGTCTGCAGAGCGCGACTGCAAGGCAGACTCTCCCCGCCAAGTGCTTATGCTCTCTGCAGCTGAGTGAACGGGGTCCCTGCCAGGGAAACTCATGTTGATCCACGGATGCACAGTCTTGGAAGTCAGAGGAGACAGCTTAAGCAGTTACCAGTAACCAGCATGAGATGTGCCAGAAAAGTGGAGGAGGAAAAGGCCTCAGTAAAAAATCACGAGCACGGCCTTGTTTTGTCCTTTTTAAGAAACACAACTCATTGCCGGGCATGGTGGTGCACACCTGAAATCCCAGCACTTGGGAGGGTAAGGTAGGAGGATCGAAAGTCTGGGCAGTTCAGTGACTTAGCGATCGAGTGGAGAAAAGTGGGGATGCAGCTCAGTTGAAAAGCCCTGGCTTCAACCTCTCACCCTAAATAGAAAAGAAAAACGCTCATGTCAGGGTGATACAGGAAAAATGTAATGTTAAGTGAACTGCAGGATACAGAATGGCATATGCGATGGAGAAATCATTCAGAAAGGAATGGAGTGGGTCCCTTACCAGGCATGTACTGTGCGGCAACATCAAAGATGATTGCTATTTCTTTCTCTTTTTTTTTGAGACAATGTCTCACTATGTAGCACAGTCTGACCTTGAGCTCATGGCAATCCTCCTGCCTCAGCCTCCGTGGTGCTGGGATTACAGGAGTCCACTATCACCCGGTGCTAGGCGCTTATTCCACTGAGCTATATCTCCAGCCCCCAAATTTTCTATAATGAGTGTTTCTAGGCTCTATCACCAGGAAGGAACCCTGATATTTTATACTAGAAGAAATTCATTTTGATCTTTTGAAAATCAAGATTAAGTTTCCTGAAAAGATGTCAAATTGGTATTTTTCTGGCAAAAGGGTCACCTGTGAGCCATAGAATAAGGGAGGCAGTATAAAAAGTGAAGCCGACCCACGCAGTGGCCACCATTGGCCAGAGCACCTATCTTTGGTTAGTTGCATTTTTCATGGTTATAAAAATGCTAAAGCTGGGCAAGTGGCATGCAGTGTAACCCCAGTACTCAGGAGGCTGAGGCAGGAGAATTGTTGCAAGTTTGAGACCATCCTGGGCTACAAAGTGAGCTCAAGGCCAGCCTGAACTATATAGCGAGATCCTGTCTCAAAAGACAAAAAAAAAAAGCTGCTGACATTCTTGATGTTATATGTTTTCAAGATGAAAGCGCCTCAGTCACAAATTATTTATTTTTATTGATCTATGTTTGAGACAGAGTTTCACTATATAGTTCAGGCTAGCTTTGAACTCACTCTGTAGCCCAGGCTGGCTTGAACTCACAGTGATCCTCCTGCCTCAGCCTCCCAAGTGCTGGAATTACTGGCATGCACCACTACCCCTAGCAGCACATTTTTTAAATGGCTTCTAATATTTTCACATTTTCTTTTCTTGAGTGGTGGGGTTCTGGCCTATTCCCTTGAATCTAGCTTTTAGTTACTATGACCAAGAAAGCCTGGTAGAGTGGTGTTTCAGGACATCTGAGGCTGGCACCTATAAGACCATACAGCAGTTAGGTGTGGTGGCACATACCTGTAATCCCAGCACCGAGGAGGCTGAGGTAGGAGGATCATTAGAAATTGTAGGCCAGCCTGGGCTCCATATAAGTCCAAATTCCTCCTGGACTGTATAATCAGACCGTCTCAAACAAAACAAACAGGAAGACCACATGACCCCCTCAGAAAGTTCTCTTTCCACAATCGACCCCTCTGGAGGCTTCCCCTTAGATGCTCTGCCAGCTACACGGAGCCCGGGCCCTGGGCAGGAAGGGGCCACGCACAGTCTCCACCAGCCAAGCAAACACTTGTGCCCTCTCAGCCCAGCTGCTAGACACGAGCACCAGGAAGCCTGCAGACCTGCCCCGCCCAGCCCAGGACTTGCCGGGCACTCGTGTTTGTCTGAAGTTAAACTGAGATGAAGAGCTTCATTCTCTGTCACCTGGCTGAGTTTCTTTTTTTTTTTTTTTTTTCTGATACTAGGGATCAAACTCAGGACTTTGTGCTTGCCAGGCAGGCGCTTATTCCGCTGAGCTGTATCCCCGGCCCCCTGGCTGTGTTTCTAGCACTTGGTTGTCACGAGGTGCCCACAGGATTGGGCAGCAGGGATGTGGCACTTTTCCATCTTTGGGAGAAGTTCTGTTGTTGCACAGATCTGTTCCAGAGGATGCTGCTGTTGTTGACACAGGGTCTCGGTGTGGCTAACCCTCAAACTCACAGTGACCTTCCTGCCTCAGCCCCAGAGTCCTGGGATTATACACCTGTGTCACCACACACAGCCTCTTCCTAGGCTTCTTGATCAGGAATACAAGGCAAAATAGACAAGGCCTGAGAAACGTGGGAACTTGCAGCAGAGGCTGCCACAAGCGGTGTGTGCATATATAACTTATATGCTATTTCCGTAGGCAGAGCAGCATCGTAACATATGCAGCCCATGCTTTCAATGTATTTAAAGTACTCTAACGTTCGCTCACAGAACTTTAAATAAACGTTCTTTGTACTTCGAATGTCGTGAGCTGTGTCTCAGCTCCTAGAATCTGGGCTAAGATCTCCTGCTAAAATCAAATTCCCCATCCTCTGGCAAATGCAAAACAATTCCACGATTTGGTTTGGCTGGCTGTGGTGGCGTGTACCACTCAGGAAACTGAGGCAGGAGGATCTCCCAGAGTTCGAGACCAGCCTGGGCTACATAGTGACTTCAAGGACAGCCTGAACTACATAGTGTGCCCCGTCTCAAAAAATAAAATAATAAAAGATTCGATTTGGACTTTGCTTCTTCATGTTAACAGGGAGCAAGTGAGTTACAGGGAGACCTTTTCCTTCTAGCCGAAGCTGTGTTCGACAGATGGGTTTGTTCAGTGCTACCTGCTTATCTTTTAATTATCAGAGTCTGTTTGCCAGTCTGTCCTGGCGAACCCAGCCTGCACTCAGCCTTGGGTAGAAGCCCCAGGATACCGCCTGAGGTTTCCTCTGACACAAGCGCAGGCCTTCCTTTGGCCGGGCAAGAATGGTTTACTTGGTTTTTAATAACTTGATTAGTTTATACTTCTTAAAATCAAAGATGTACATGCTGTAGTTTGTGTGGCATGGCTGTCTAAAAAGAAATGGATAACAACAGCATACTTGCATGTTGATGCTGCCTTTTTGGGGGCCAGTTTTTTGGAGACAGGATCTCACTATGTAGCCTAGGCACCGTGATCCTCCTGCCTCAGCCTCCCGAGTGCTAGGATTACAAGTGTGTGCCACTATGCCTGGCTTGTTGCATTATTTTCAAATAAAGGTAAAAGGTTGATTCTTTAAAAGTGAAATAAACCTTAGTGAAATACATAGCACTCAATGGCCATTTTCCTGTAATCGTGTGTGTTTTTTGTCTTTTTGAGACAGGGTCTCGCTATGCAGTTCAGGCTGGCCTTGAACTCACTTTGTAGCCCATGCTGGTCTCGAACTGGCAATGATCCTCCTGCCTCAGCCTCCTGAGTGCTGGGATTACAGGCATGTGCCCCCATGCCCGGCTTTCCTGTTATCTTGGCTTGGTTTATCAGGGAGTAGAATGAGAATTATAAGACTTAGGGCTAATACCATTCTCCAAAATCAAAATTGTGTGTGCATATGAAGTAACAACTTAGCACACTTTTAAGAATCGTATTTTACAATGACACTGGAAGTTGTTCATTAGCAGTAACCCTCATCTTCCTGTCGAGGACTCCTCCCCAGCTGCTGGGAAATGTGAGGCAGTGACAGCACAGCTGTGCATCTGGCGACCCCACCTTTGCTCAGGAGGAAGAAAGTCTCTGGCGAGTGAGGCTACCTGGAGCCTCACCTCAAACTCTTTTCCTCTGTCCATCTGTAGAATGATTCAGCACGCCCCCGCCATGGCTCCAAAACGTTAGCTAGTAATTAGCCCAGGGAAGAGGCCTTTGAAGTGCAAACCTTGCATAAGAGACACTTTGTACCTTGTGACTGGGAACATTCAAAAGGCATGAATCTCTTCTCCCTTTTATTTTTTATCCTCTTTGAAAAAAGAGTTACATTATTTCTTAGAGGCATCAATTATTTATTTATTTATTTTTGAAGACAGGGTCTGGCTCTGTCTTCAGGTTGGCCTTGAACTTTACCTGTAGCCCAGGCTGGCCTGAACTCAAAGGAATCCTGCCTCAGCTTCCCCGTGCTAGGCTTACAGGCCACCACTACAGGATGTCATCCAATTTTACAGGTGGGTTTTTTTTTTCTTTTGTCTTTTTGAGACAGGGTCTCACTATGCAGTTCAGGCTGGCCTTGAGCTCACTTTGTAGTCCAGGCTGGTTTCGAACTCATGATCCTTCTGCCTCGGCCTCCTGAGTGCTAGGATTATAGATGTGCACCACCATGCCTGGAGAATTTTTTTTTTTTTTTTTAATGAAAGTGATATTACAACTGGGTGTGATGGCTCGCACCTGTAATCCCAGCACTCTGGAGGCTAAGGCAAGAGCATTGCTTTAGGTTCGAGGCCAACCTAAATTACAAACTGAGACTGTTTCAAAAAAAAAAAAAAGATAAAAGAAAAGGGATATTACAGATGATCTAACCTAACTTTTAACAGAAAAGAAAATTTAAAAGTTGCTGGAAACAGAGGAAGCTCCTCACTGTGTGCGCACATGCGTGCATGCGTGCGTGTGCGTGTGTGTGCGTGCGCGCCAGTGTGTGCATTTATATTTGGCTCAACACCTTCTTAAGCCCCTGGGCTGAATAGCAATAACTCATACATTTTTGACATCTAAATTTCTGACTTAGAAATTCGACTTACTGTTACAGATATTTAATTGGTATCTACCAGTTAACTGCACTAGTATTTTATTCATGGGATTATACATTGGGGTACATTCAGAAAGGCAAATTTTGTGCATTTCTTTAGATAATTCATGAAAGTACAGATAAGGTTGACAAAATTATGATTCACCTATTTTTAGACATTGTCATTTCAGGCAAGCCTAATATGCGCCCCTAATTATAGTAGTATGTTTTCCAAATTAGGAATCAGGGCACATGGCCCTACACATGGCCTTGCAAGTCTGCATGTTTGCTACAGAAACATTATTTGCCTAATGGTAAGAAATTACACTTCTGGGGCACACGAATAATCTAGCATTTCTCTTGCTAAGCAGTTCCCGAAATATCTTACCTACTTTCTTGTCATTTCTGTGCTCAACTAATTATAAAATTTAAAAGAATTCGTTTTTGTTAAAATAGGATGTTCATTATAGAACACCAAAAGCACGGTACACATAATTTATAAAATATTTCAAAGCAGGTGATGGGATATTTTCATTGAAAACGCTTATTATAGTTTCACAGTTTAATCCCACTCTTTTTACGATTCTGCCTGCAACTAAAAAAAAAAGAAACAGAGAGGAAACCCAGGTACTAAAATGAATCAGAATTTAAAGAGTCATCGAGAAAAACTTCTATGTTCTTTAGGAAAAAAAAGCACTGCCGAGCTTCAGGAATCCCTAGGATAAACAAGAAATCGGTCACCTGACCCTCCCCACTCGCAGCCCCTCCACAGACCCATCTCCTCTGCCCTCTCGTGCGCTTTTTTACAAATATCCTTTCTGAATGCGGTTTCTTTTAGCGGGGGAGGCAACAGGGCCCGGGACTCGGTCTGGGCGAGGAGGGGACAGACCGATTTTACCCCGGGCCGAGGCCAGGTCCGCACCGCCCGCCGCCGCCCCCACTGCGCGCAGAGCTGCGGTCGCGGCTCCTCGGGGCAGGTTAAGTACCAGGCCTGGCGTGAGGAGGGAGGGCGGCGCCCAGCTGGTGTTTCTCCAGGAAGCGCTCCTGGAGAGCCGCGGACGCGGACCGGGTAGGGGAGGCCTGCGACGCACACTCCATTCATCCTCCGGCCTCTCCCCTCCGGCCCGGCTCCCCCTGTAAGTCTCTCCGCGGTCCCCAGCCCGAGTGTGACGTCCGTCTCCTGGATACCAGGCAGCCAATCGCGAGGTTGCTAGGGGACCGACGCGGCCAATCGGGCGCCGTTGCTACCTGTGAGCAATATTTATAGCCGAGATCGACGCCCGATTCCACGCCCGCTGTAGCTCCGGGTGCTTGGGTCGCAGGTTGGGGTGGAAAGGCGCTTACCCGTTCCCTCGGAGTCCCTTCTTTCCCTACTCCCCAAGGCCTACACGTTGTTCAGCCCCGAATCATCTTACACGCGCACCCCAGGAAAGCTCTGTGTCACAGTGAGCCCTGAAATGCAAGCGCGCACGTCGCTAGAGGCACACGCGCGCGCACCTGCCAGCGTGTCGCCAAGGCCCGAGCTGAGACATGTGAAATACAATGTGATTCTTCTCACACTCCAAGCTGCCGCCGGCGGCCGGGGAGACAGTTAAACTGTCACCTGGCGGGAGGTGGGCGAGGCGGCCTCCCCCACCCCCAGCGCGGCCCCGCAGCTGCCCGCGTCCGGCGGCGGTTGGCCTCGGCCCTGCGGCGGGTCACATTCAATGAGGCGGGCGCACGCGTCCGGGTCACACGCCCTTTCCCTAGACTTTCCTGGGCAGGCTGGAGACCTGCTCGGTGGCTCGTCCGCGAGTGGGATTCTCCTCAGCCACATCCCGCTCGGGTCGGGCATTTTGTGTAGCTTCTCCCCTCCCTCTCAGGGCCTCGGGTTCCCCTCCCCGTTCCCGCACCCCACCGCTTGGCCACCTGCTCTGCTCCCCTCCCCTTTTCTCCCCGCGCTCTCCACCCTGCAAGCGCAAGATTCCGCCCCGCCCCTTCCCCCACTGGCACGTCTCTCCCCCAATGTCGTTCCAAACCTTCTTTTGATCCCGCCTACAGTCCCTCCAAGCTGGATTCATTGGCCATCCCGGAGCCCGGGGGTGAGACCTTCTCCTCCCGGCTGCGCACCGCCCGGCAGGACGTGGTCAGGCGGGACTTGGCCAATGGCGTTGGGGGGCGGGGCGGGGGCGGAGCCGACGGGCGCCGCACGAGCAGGGCGGGGAGAGGTTTCGCTGCCCGGAGCTGTGTGACGCGAGTGGGTGCGCGCACCCCACGGGGTGGGGGGGGCGGTGGAAAGGGAGGAGGCTATAAAGGGAGAGGCGGGGCGCGCGCCGCGGTAAAAGGAGTGGGGCTCTGGCCCGGCGCACGGTGACGGTGCGGGGACGCTGGGCCGGGGCACCGGACCGTGGAGCAGTGAGCGCGCTCGCCTGACCCCGTCCCCGCCGCCCGAGCCAGCGCTCCGAGGCCCGCTCAGGCCTCATTCACGTTCCCGTCCCCGACCCGTCCCTGTCCGGCGCAGCGGTGGCGTCACGCACTCGGCCAGCCGGCCGCCCCGATCTCCGCGCCCCCGCCGCCCGCGGCCCCGAAGCAGCCCGTAAGTACCGCGGGGCGGCGGGCACGGAGCGGGGCGCGGGCGCCGAGGCCGAGGAGGCGGGCGGGAGGGGCTGCAGCGTCGTGGAGCTCGGGGCCTTCGGCACTCAGGGGCGGCGGGGTCGCGGTCCCCGGGGCCCGAGGGCCGGATCGATGGTCCCGGCAGCTGGGGGTTGAGGCCCGGGGCGGAGCGGCGCGCTCGCGGAGGGCGCTGGGGGCCCGGGGACCGCCCGCCTCGAAGATGGTGGCGGGGACCGGTGCTCCTGGGCGCTGGCCGGGCCCCAGGAGGGGGCGGGGAGTGGCGGCCGGGTCATGGGGGTGGGGTGGGGTGGGGTGGCGGGGAGCCGGCTGCGGCCCGCGCCCGCCCTGCCCGGCGCCCGACCTGCGAGGCGCCCGGTGCCCTCGTTCCGGGCCGGCTCCGCGGGGAGCGGGCCGCGCTCCTCCTCCTGGTCCTGCTCTTGCTACTGCTCCTCCTCCTCTCGCTGCCGCCGTAGCGCTCGGGCTCCCGGCGCTGTGAGCAGAAATCTAATGAGATCCAACTGGCTGTTTATGTAATTCCTCTCTCCCCCTTCCTGAGGCGTCGCTTGCGAGCCACCTTCTTCCCCGAGCCCGCACCTTGCTCGGCGGCACCTTCCGCGATCGCGTTCCGCCGGCCGCCCCGGCCGGCCCTTGGGCTGTTGGCTTTGGGAAGTGTTGGTAGTTTTGGGGGCAGCCAGGGATTCTTTTTCCTTTGTCACCATCAGTATGGGAAATGGCACAGGCGGATTTGCATTAATTTTTTTAATGACCTTTTCAATCAACCTCGGTGCACGGATCTCCTTTGCAAACTGTTCGCCCTTGGTCTTTTCTTATCCCCCGAGCAGTGCTGATCCAGCAAGCGTTTAAAGGTCGACCTTACTCTGTGCGCCTCTGCCCCTCCGAGCTTCTCTTATCTGGAGAGGGAGGGAGATGACTTTTAAAATCCGACTAAGACCGAGTACTCTTGCCCTTTAAACAATAATCAATAAGTTGCTTTTGTGACCAGAGGTATTTAATTAAGATTTGGCAAAATACACGGTGAAAGGAAGAGAAGCCCGGGGTCACACTGTGCCCTTAGTTCGTGCGGTAGGGCAGGGTTAGAGGATACTTGGGTTCCTGATTTCGTTGTTGTGACAGGTTGTTTAGAATTTAGTGCCTCTCATTTTAGCATCAAGGATTTCGGAAATTAAAGTAACTTGTCAAATTTCCAAATAATGTATATCCGATTTAAATGAGACAGATCCAAAATGAGCTAAAATGTAGGATTTGCTTCTGAGTTGACTAGAGATAAAAATAATGCTGACCTTCCGAAAGTGGCATATGTGTGTGTGGGCTTGGTCAGTACGGGCGCCAGTAAATATTCTCGTGAGCACTGAGGGAAGAAAAATCACGCGTACTCTGGAGGTGCTCTCGGACTCCGCACAGAAACAGCGCATAATGAGGGTTAGACAGTAGTTTCAGTGTCGCCTATACTTTCCCGTGAGATTTTTGAACTCTAATAAAGCATTTTTTAATTGTGTATGTCTTTTGTTTTCCCGGCTCCCTAGCCTAGTAGACAGTTTCAGAAGTGCAGTCAATTAAGGATTAAAGAAGAGGGCGGGGTGGGGTGCACATTATCTGGATCTACTTAGACATGATTGTTTTTGTTGTGTTTTCCTAAAGGAACAAGAGGACTGGACGGAAGGATACCTACTCATACCAGCACTTTGAATGAGAACCCGTTTCTCTGCCACAGACTGAACCCTTTCTGTGTGTTCTCGTGTGGAGGCGTTGAAACAAACCTAACTTTGTGGCGTAGCAGCTATGCAGCTTGAAATCCAAGTAGCACTAAATTTTATTATTTCTTATTTGTACAATAAGCTTCCCAGGAGACGCGTCAACATTTTTGGTGAGGAGCTCGAAAGACTTCTTAAGAAGAAGTATGAAGGGCACTGGTATCCCGAAAAGCCATACAAAGGATCAGGGTTTCGATGCATCCACGTGGGGGAGAAGGTGGACCCGGTCATCGAGCAGGCGTCCAAGGAGAGCGGCTTGGACATCGACGACGTGCGGGGCAACCTCCCGCAGGACCTGAGCGTCTGGATCGACCCCTTCGAGGTCTCCTACCAGATCGGCGAGAAGGGCCCCGTGAAAGTGCTCTACGTGGACGACAGCAGTGAGAACGGCTGCGAGCTGGACAAGGAGATCAAAACCAGCTTTAACCCGGACGCGCAGGTCTTCATGCCCATCAGCGACCCGGCCTCGTCCGTGTCCAGCTCCCCGTCGCCGCCCTTTGGCCACTCTGCTGCCGTCAGCCCCACCTTCATGCCCCGCGCCACCCAGCCTTTAACCTTCACCACTGCCTCCTTCGCCGCCACCAAGTTCGGCTCCACCAAGATGAAGAACAGCGGCCGCAGCAGCAAGGGGGCGCGTGCGTCCCCGATCAACCTGGGCCTGAACGTGAGCGACCTCCTGAAGCAGAAAGCCATCTCCCCCTCCGTGCACTCGCTCTACGGGCTGGGCCTGGGGAGCCCGCAGCAGCCCCCGCTGCAGCCGCCCCAGCCCCCGCAGCCCGCCCAGCCCCCCTCCCAGCCGCCGCCGCCGCCGCAGCCCCCGCAGCACAAAGCCTCGGCGCTCTCGCCCAATGCCAAGGAGTTCATCTTCCCCAGCGCGCAGGCCCAGGGCAGCGGCGCGGTGTTCCCGGGCGACAGCCCCTGCAACCTCGGCCCTCTCCAGTACAGCAATGCCTTTGATGTGTTCGCAGCCTACGGAGGCCTCAACGAGAAGTCCTTTGTAGATGGCTTGAATTTTAGCTTAAATAACATGCAGTATTCTAACCAGCAATTCCAGCCTGTCATGGCTAACTAAAGAGAAAACGAGAGCGACGCATCCTACCGTTCAAATGCACGGGCCCAAGGGGGAGTTGTTGTTTTTTTCCCTGAAACCTCCTTGAGATTTTTTTTTTCTTTTAAGCTTATAGTAAGGATACATTCAGGCTTGGTTACAAAAATAAAACATGCATCATTTTTCATTTGCCAACCAAGCACAAAGTTATTTTATACTGACTGTATATTTTAAAGTATCCGCTCAGATATGGCCTCTTACAGTATTTAAGATAGAGCAAGGACATGGCTGATTTTTTTTTATAAAAAATTGGCACTAATAAGTGGGTTTATTGGTCTTTTCTAATTGTATAATTTAATTTAGTACAAAGTTTGTAAAATATCAGGATATATATATTGTTTCTACGACATGGTATTGCATTTATATCTTTTTACTACAGTGATCTGTGAGAGCAGCAGCTTCATGTTGTATTTTTTTTACTGAAATTGTAAAATATCCATCTTAAAGACATCAACTATTCTCAGAATTGTGTACAGGATATTCCTTTAGTGGTGGAATTAAAAATGTACGAATATTTGCTTTTTCAAAAAAAATGTATTTTCTGTTAAAGGTTTAAAGATTTTTGCTATATATTATGGAAGAAAATGTAATCGTAAATATTAATTTTGTACCTATATTGTGCAATACTTGAAAAAAACGGTATAAAAGTATTTTGAGTCAGTGTCTTACATGTTAAGAGGGACTGAAATAGTTTATATTAAGTTTGTATTAAAATTCTTTAAAATTAAAAAACTCCTGTCGCCTGGTGTTTTTTTTTTTAGAAAGCTCCCAGGCTGGAAGTGTGTTGTAAATGCTCATGAAGAAAGATACTCCAAGGGGGTATTAGAAACCCCCAGATTCCAAGGGGGTCGTAGAAAGCGGTTCTGAGTGCACAGGTGCTGGTTTGCCACGTTCACAGTTGAGCCACCTAAACTGTGTCATCTGGCCAACCCTTGGAACAGCTTTGGTTTTTATATTTTTGAGACAGGATCTACCTATGTAGTTCAGGCTGGCCTCCCAACTCCAAGCAGTCCTCCTGCCTCTGCCTCCGAAGTGCTGGGGTTACCTACAGGCATGCAGCAGGACTCCCAGCCTGTTTACTGTGGCGATGAGAATTGAACTCTGGCTCCCCAGCCTGGGACAAGTGTTATTTTTAACAACCCTCGGGCTGGGGATATAGCTCAGTGGAATAAGCGCTTGCCTGGCAAGCACAGGGTCCTGAGTTCGATCCCCGGTACTGCAAAAACAAAAACAAAAAAAAAAACACAACCCTCATCACACCATGTCCCCTTTTCCCGTGGTGGAGATGATGGTGTGCTAAGTTTATTATTTTACAGCAAAGTTATTTTTAAATGTCATGCTGACATCTAGAGAGTGCTAAGGGTATGAAATTCACTTGTAATCTGAGAGGATTTACCTGAAATGCAGGGGAGAGACCATGGGATCACTTTTCTGCTTTTGCATGAGAAATGAATAACTCAAAACTGGCTGGAACAAAGCAGCTGACCTAGCTAAAAAAAGACTTAGATCTGTTTTCTGATCCTTAACGCAGTTCAGCACAAAGCTAGAGACCTTGTTGGTCAAGTCTGTTCTTATTTGGACAGGTCGCTAAAAGTTACCTCTGCTCACTTTCCTCAGCAAAATAGTTTTTTGCAGGTGGTATCCAGCCCTGCTAGCTGAGGTTTTATATTTTTTATTTTTTTGCACTGTGACTCACTAACCTTGGCTGGTTGTTTTTTTTTGTTTTTTTTTTCTTTTTGAGACAGGGTCTTGCTATGCAGTTCAGGCTGACCTTGAGCTCACTTTGTAGCCTAGGCTGGCCTGGAACTCTCAACAATCCTGCCTCAGCCTCCCCAGTGTTGGGATTACAGGCGAGTGCCACTATGCCCGGCCTTGCTCACTAAACCTGGCTGGCCTTGAATTTGAGGAGATCATCCTGCCTCAGCCTCCCTGCCAAGTGCTGGGATGACAAGCATGTACTGCCACGCCCAGTTGGTTGGAGGTCTCAAGGACTGGTTTCTGACCTACCAAACTGTAGAGTTGGTGAGGATGGTATTTTATTTTTTAACTATAGTAAATAAGAAGAATACCTTTAAATGAATCATTTTACTGTTCAAATATTCACTGATGCTGCATTAACACCACATTGGTGAGAAAACTTAAACTGGAGATGAAAACAGCTCTACGTTCACAGTAAGGAACCATCGCTGTCTGGGTTTCCAGTGAAATAAATCTGGTCTGCAGTGAGTGTTTTTGGACACCAGTCTACAAAAGCCTTTTTTGACTTAGCCGTGCAGTGTAGAGCAAGGAGAGGTTTAAGGAGACAAGCGCTGGAAATATCAGAGCCAGGCTGTTGGGTCGGCTCCATGGTGAAGCTTTGTCCCTCAGAGGACAGAATGAGGCTAGGAAGAAGCATGGGGACGTGCGGGGGGGGGGGGGCACATCGCCTGCTCCACGGCTCTCGGCAACCGCGGCCTTGTGATCCGCGGCCAGGTCAGCGCAGCGATAGTTCTGCGCCCCAAGCCCCAGCTTACAGAGACGCGGCGAGGTCAGGGAGAACTGCTGACCCTTTTTCTGAAAATCGGGAGTGAGACAGCCACACAGTCCAGGGTACGATTTGGAGCAGGCGAACGCTGAGCCACGTCTAGCTTTGAAATACGGAGCTTGGGGGGGCGAGGGGGGAGTAAGCTTGAGCTCCTGGAGGTGTCGGTGCTGGCTGGGTGCCTGTGCCTTTCGTCAGCGAGGCCCTCGAGCGGCGCTAATCCGCATTTTACCGGGACTGTTTTCATGAAAACTATTAGTCTGAGCTTGATGTCCTAGAGGACTGTTTTTTTTTAATTAAGAATGAACAAAGGCCCTGTTTTCATGCCTTTCTGCTCATTGGGAATGGAAAAATTTTTTAAAGTACCTTTGTCTATCATAGAAAAGCTTACATCTTAGTCCTGAATCTTTGTCCCCACTCAGCCGCGGCTTGTGGCCTCTACATAAAGACCTGTGAGTCCCCTGACCTGGTGTCCAACACATGCCCTGTGGGTTCCATAGCTCCCAAACCGCAGCTGAGTGCAGCAGGTAACAGTGTACTGTGATTAGTTAACACAGCTCTGGAAGGTGAAGTAAAGGTGCTTAAAATGCTTTTATATGTATGTTATTAATTCTTAAGTATTATCATCTTAAATTGAGAGATGTAACAAGACTTCAGGACTTAGGCTGCTCTAAAATAAGTCACTGCCCCAGCATGGTGGTGCACACTTACAATCCCAAGCACTCGGGAGGCTGAGGCAGGAGGATATACTGCAAGTTCGAGGCCAGCCCAGGCTACATAGTGAGTTCAAGTTCAGCCTGACTACATAGCAAGACCCTATCTCAAAAAAAAAAGTCACTGTAATATAAAAGGAAAAAGCGTGTCTTTTTTTTATTAGCATTAAGCTAGTGAAGTGAAATGTCAAAAGTGCTCACCCCACAGCCCTTCTTACAGACAATGAGAGTCCACAGCATGTCCCATTCCATGCACAGTTTTGGAAGAGTAGTTCAGGACCCGCTGCAGATACTAAAATCTGGGAGTGCTCAGATTTTGTTTTCTGCCTAATAGAAAAAGACCTAGTATTTGCCTGCATTCGACCTCTGTGCATCCTCTCCTGAACTTAAGTTCATTTCTAGATTATTTATAATCCCTGACCATCTACATGACATGTAAATAGCTCTTAGGCTGTATTGAGAGAATGACACAAAAACGTTTTCTTTCCAAATATTTTCTACACGCGGTGGTTTGAATTCCCGCACGCAGAATCTGCAGGAGAGGGTGGCAGTCCGTTCTGGCTGGCAGGGTGTGTCCTTCCATCAGCAGCCGGAGAACAGCTCAAATATGTGAGCACACACAGAAAGCAGGCTTTGTGAAGACAAGCGTGTGAAGCAGTCCTTGCTGAATCGAGCCCAGTAGAAAGTTTAGTATGCCAATTAGTAGGATTTCAATCAATCTGGGCCAAGAGATCATTCGGGATCAGAGTTGAGGGGTTTTTTTGTTTGTTTATTGTTTTGAGACTGGGTCTTGCTTTGTAGTTCAGGCTGGCCTTGACTCACCATGTAGCCTAGCCTGGCCTCAAACTCAAGGCAATCCTCCTGCCTCAGTCTCCCGAGCGCTGAGATTACAGGTGTGGGCCGCCACACCCAGTCAGGGTTCTTTGGTGTTTGCAGTATACTGGGAGATACTATATTCTTGTCTGGAGCACCCAGGCTCCATATCTGTGTGTAGGCAATTGGGAACTTGCACACATGTGTTTGTTGAAGCCATTTTTAAAATCTTGTAAATGATTCATTTAACAAATACGCCTATAGTATTATGTGCCAAGCACGGTTCTAAGCAATTTTATAGACCAGAAAGGGATGGGGGTTGGGGGAATGGGGAGAGGACTGAGGCATAAAAGGCCTAATTCACCCAAGACCTTGTGGCCAACAAGCAGCGGATGTGGGATTTGAACTCAAGTAGCTGCACCAGCGTTCAGCCTGAGCCTGTGCTTTGTTCCCCCCTGCTCGGTTATTCTGATTTGAATCCAGGGGAATAAGTCCATTCTTGATCTATTAGCCACATGCTTCGTACAATTTCCACAGACAGGTAACAAACGAGAAGGGCATAGTGGGAGGCTATGACATCACCCACAGGTATCCATCAGTTCTCCGTTACTGTAACAAAATGGGGGAAAAAGTCTGTTAACCTCTTAGTTGTTTAGGCTAAGACTGGGTGGCCCCATTCTTCAGGCTCTGGTGTAGGTACCAGCTGGCCATTGTGAGGAGTGCCTGTCGGTGAAACTGCTGAAACCCTGAGCCAGGGAGAAGAGAGAGGCAGGACACACTGCACTGCAGTCCGAGATCGCCAAGGCCTTCCCACAGGCCCTGCCTCTTAAAGGTGTACACACAGCACCTCCCTCCCAACAGGACCACTGCACATGAGCTTTGGGGAGACCCTGTAGCCAAGTCAGGCACTATGCTCAGGAATTGGGCTATTCTGTCAGAGATATTTTATATTCCCACTGGCCATAAGCTATTATAGTTGATACACTGTGTCAACTTGGGGAGTCCAGAGGCTTGGCTAAGTGACTCAGCAGTTCTGCATGTTGGGGTGAAAAGGACACGCCCTTACCCTTCTGGGGTGTTGTTCACTGTGTCAACTTGAGAAGTTTAGAAGGCTAACTCTGTGACTCAGCAGGGAGCCAGGGTGCTTACTTTGTATTCATCCTGAGCCTGTGCAAGAGGCCTGCTTACAGTATAAGGGAGGGAAAGAGGCTTGCTCCTCCCTGCCACTCCTCCCTTTTGCTCTTGTTGCTTTGCTGTTTTCTGCCGCCGTGAATGTTTGTCGTCTGCCATGTGCCACTCTGCCTCGGAGCCAGCCAAGTATGGACTGAAACCTCCACAAAGTGTAAGCTAAATAAACCTTTCCTTCCTTAATTTTGGGCGTTAGATATTTTATCTCAGCAATGAGAGGAAAGTAACCAAGACAGTAGGTTATCGAGAATGTGTTTAGAAATCACTGAGTTAGGTGGTCTTTGGGGGGCCTCACCGGGCTGGCCTCAAATTCAAGGTGACCCTCCTGCTTCATCCTCTCAAGTGCTGGGATTCCATGTGTGCGCCACCAAGCCTGCTCTGGAGGCTATTTGAAATTATAGGTCTAATTCCTTGATTAATCAAATCACATTAAGTTGCTTGGCTCAGATGGACCAGTTTACTCATCTGCACAATGGGTACATTGAGATCAATAATTCCTAGGAGCTATGAGAACCAAGCCCTGCCTGTTAGAATTATCAGGGACTAGAACACAGGTCCTGAAAGGTTAGAATTTTGGCCACATGTGCTGTCCTTTGAAATCAGAAAAGTGAAGTACAGCCAGGCATGGTGGCACATGCCTGTAATCCAAGCACTGGGGAGGCTGAGGCAGGAGGATCACTGCAAGTTTGAGGCCAGCCTGAACTATACAGTAAGACCTTGCCTCAAAAAAAGAAATAAAAATTAAAATTAAAAATAAAATAAATGAATTAAAAATAATAATAAAATAAAATAAACGGAAATGTGGGTGCTGTTGGGAAAAATGCTACAGTCACTGTTTCTACACAGCCAGGCCAGAATAGGAGGAGTTAAAATATCACCCATGTGGACAGTGGACAGTGGACAGCAGTGTGGTGCTTGCTGTGTTTTCCCGCAGGTAGGAGAGAGGTTTGCATTGCAGAAGGGGAAACCACTGAGCCCTTGGAAGGAGAAACACGTTCCACCTGGCACTGCGAGTACTTACTTCACTGACAAAATATGACCAGTGTGCAGAACACAGAACAGGTGTAAAATATTTTTAGACAAACCCTGGCATATCCTGCAGGTCACATCCCTTCTGTCTACGTGCTCCTCAAGCGCTGCCGAAATAATTGTGGAAAAACCACATTGACGAACTGAGCAAGGCGGTGCCCTTGTGTCTTTGCAAAGCTGAGTGTTAAAGCCAAGCAGAGGCTTCCTCCACAGCCACTGGGTCGCTGGTATTTTTAGACACTGGCTCTGGACCGCCCTTCCCTCCCCGCCTCGGCAAGGCTGAGGAAACTGGAAAATACGGTGCCATCAACCCTTTTGGACGCGGAAGGCTGGGTAGTGGAACCTCCACGCCAGACGCTGGCTTCCAGCAGGGTCACGTTTCCTGTGGGTCAGGAAAAAGTACGAGAAGTGTGTGATGTCAGGCTAGCCTGGTTTCTAGCAAATGGGAACACAGGGATGATTTCTGGAGGCCAACACAGGGAGTACAGCCAGTGTCAGCAATACGGCTTGAGAAATGGAATCGTGGTGGTGCATGCCCATCATTACAGCACTCGGGAGGCTGAGGCAGGAGGACTGCCTCAAGTTCAAGCTAGTAAATAAATACATAAATAGTTACATGATCCTATGATTCCTATTTTTTTTTCTTGCTATGTAGTTCAGGCTGGCCTTGAACTCATGGCAATCCTCCTGCCTCAGCCTCCCTAGAGCTAGGGATTGCAGGCATAACTTGGGGTAACTCTGGAAGAAATGTGTTTTGGAAGGAATCTCTTATTTATTACCTGAACCACAAAAGTTCAAAGTTCTTTTGGAATAAAGAGAAAACAAAAGGAATAAAGAAGTGGGGATAAAAATCTGTCTCCCAAGAGCACCTGCCAGGAAAAGGGGGCTGCAAACTGGCATGGTGGTGGACACTTGTGCTCCCAGCACTAGGGTGGCTGAGGCAGGAGGGTCACCCTGGCTTTGGAGTCTCACAATGGAGGGGAGGACAGCAGAGGAAACAGCTTCTGCATCCGTTGCACTAGGACCCACCAGGGAGATCAGTTTCCCTTGGTGGAGGCTTTAGGTCCAGGACAAGCGCCTGGTCCAGGCATACTGCAGTGCTACGGTTTCCTGAAGTGTGTGTTTCCTCCCGGACTGGGAAGTCAGCGTGTGCTCCTGCTTGAAGGACGGTGACTTGGACACTGGAGGGAGCGGCTAGACTCGGAACAACAGCAATGGCAACACCTGCGTAGCATTTGAGACATAGTCTTACTATGTAGCTCAGACCGGCCTTGAACTCAAGGTGATCCTCCCGCCTCAGCCTCCCCAGTGTGGGGAGGACAGGTGTTGCACCACCACACCCGCTCAGCACTTACGAATTCTAACTCACTTCAGCACCCTTCCCAAGAAGGCTGTGCTGTTTGCTCGTCTACTGATGAAGAGATGGAGCCAGGACTTGCCACACGGTCACGGGCCCTGGAGAGCTAGGGTGTGACCGCGGGTTCCATTTCTAGAGAGCCTGACTGTGGCCATCCACCGGTGCGGCTCCTCCGGCTGCCCTCTGCGGCCAGCTCCATAGAGGAGCCATCCCTGACCGCCCCAGATGCACGGGTGCTGGGAGCTGCCTCTAAGTGACCACTTAGCAACCTACCTGGCTTCACATCCTCCTGTGCCAGACACGGCCAGGAGGCAGGACTGCTGTGAGTCCCTTCACCCGCCTCGCTACTGCTGTCCGGAGGAGCTGCCTCTGAGAAGTGACTTCTTACACGAAAATCTTCATTCCGAGCCTTCCTAGCACTCGTGATAGCCAAAGAGTTATGTTGGTTCAAGTGTCTGATCGGGGTTCGGATTGCATTCTTTTTTCGTTTGTTTTTTTTTGGTTATTTGAGACATGGTCTAGCTAAGCAGTCCACGCTGGTCTTAAACTCACTATGTAGCCCAGGCTCGCCTGTAACTCACGGCCACCCTCCTGCCTCAGCCTCCCCAGCGCTGGGATGACAGGCGTGCACCACCATGCCCAGCTTCAGTTGCCATTCTTGTCTCCTAAGTCCCATCAAACGTGGAGAGATAAGCAGCCACTGCTTCTGTCCACTAGCCACAGCGAGCGCCTGCTGGCTGGCACCCACTGGAGAGGCCTCTGCACGCGTGGACGCTCTCGGGGCGCTCTGGTATAGAGCGGATGACATACGCGCCTAAAGAATCCGCACCCACGGGAAGACCCGCCCTTCCTGAGCAGCTGCGGGCGCGCCTGGGCGTTTGCGCCCTTCTCTGCGCAGGGATCCCCGCGAAGGGCAGATGCGCTCGGACTTCCGCGTTTCCTGAGCCGGAGGCGTCCTGGACCGGGCGCAGGTGCGGCGTCCAAGGGCAGCGGCCCGGGAGGAGGCGGAAGGTTGTGTAAGAGCCGGGCTCTGGCTCCTGCCTTTCCGGATCCGTGCTCTCGCCAGGGACCTGCTCGGCTCGACGCGCCCCCTAGGGGCCGCCGCTGTGGCTTTCCCACCTTGGGTGACAAAAGCAGGGTCCGTCCCGCAGAGGCCGCGCTGCTGCACGGCATGTGCACTGCACAAGCGCGGCTGCTTCCAGGCCACCCCACGGGCCGCCTTCGCGCAGCTCAGTGGTTCCGCCTCCCGGCTGGCTATCGAGCTTCTCGGCACAGTTCCCAGCTGGAGCGCAAACCAAGGACGAAGCTCTCGGGTCTAGAAAGCACGTCCGCAGAGAGCTGGTCCCCAGGCAGGGCCTCCTCAGGTCCCCTGCGTTTGCTTCGGGCTCTCGGTCCGCAAGAAATGCTACCCGAGCTGGCCAGTCGCCTCCACGGGACCCGGGGGCCCAGGCTGTGACTCGAGCTCCTCCAGACTCACGACAGCCCCCCGTCACTCCCGAATTCCAAACACACCCTTCAGTCCCTATGCCCTGTTAATTAAAACGATTTGGGCTTATGTTTCCTATCTGTAAAAGAGGATGGAGAAATTCTACTTTTTTGTTTGTTTGTGTTTTTTTATTTTGTTTTGGGCGGTTTTTGAGACAGGGTCTTACTATGTAGCCCAGGCTGGCTTCAAACTTGAGGGGAACTTCCTGCCTCAGCCTCCTGAGTGCTGAGACTTATGGCTGTGCACCACTGTGCCCTGTGAAAAATTCTACTTGTGTGGGTTGATGTGACGAGTGCAGGAGACATGTGAAGTGTCAGGCATAATCTCCTTTCCCCACAGAGGGCCGAGGAGGTCAGCTGGCTGGGAATATGCCTTTTCATGCCAGTCCTAGGAATTCAGACTTCCGGGGGCATTACCAGGAAGAAAGGAGGAAGCAAAAGTGAAAGAAGAAACTTTTTTTTTTCTTTTTTGAGACAGGGTCTCACTACATAGTTCAGGATGGCTTTGAACTCATGAGGATCCTCCTGACTCAGCATCCCAAGTGCTCCTTAGGATTACAGGCGTGGGGGCACCACGCCTGACAATAGAAGAAACTATTTTTTGTTTTGTTTTTTTGAGGCAGGGTCTCATTGTGTAATCTAGTCTGGCCTTGATCTCATTAGGTAAGCCCAGGATGACCTTGAACTCAACCCTCTGCCTCACGCTCCTGGGATTACTGGCATTTCCAACCACTTCTGGCTTTCATTCGTGACTATTCTTGAATCTCTGGAGGGCCAAGAATGTTGGCACATGTAATCTCAGGGAGGCTGTGGCAGGAGGATCCCCTCAAGTTTGAGGCCAACCTGGACTACATAGTGAGTTCAAGTCCAGCCTGGACTACATAGTAAGAACCTGTCTCACAAAACAAACACCAAAAAAAAATATCTACGGTGGAAGATACCACCCCTGTGGTTACAAGCCTTATCTAGGTTTCCTGCTTGGCCAGGAAACTTGGGCAAAGTATCCCAACCGCCTCAAGCCTGTTTCATCTTGTCTGAAATGAGGAAAATATTAAATACACTTCACAGGCTTGTAAATATTTAATGAGACAATGCATGTCAAGCCTGTATAAAGTGCTGTTAGCTCTTAAAATGGAAATTATCATTGGGGCATTGTGAGACCACTGAAATCCCAGCACTCTGGAAGCCTGAGGCGGGAAGATTCCAAGTTTGAGCCCAGCCTGGGCAACTTTAGTGGTTCAGGAAGACTCTAGCTCAAAGTAAAAAAAAAAAAAAAAAAAAAAAAAAAATTAAAATGGCTGGGGATGTAGCTCAACGTGAAGCCATGAGTTCAGTCCTCGGTCTCTGTCTCCCTCTCTGTCTGTCTGTCTGTCTCTGTCTCTCTCTCTCTCTCACACACACACACACACACAAAAGGAAATTACCAGCTCGGCCACCATGGCATCTAATTGGTGAAGGGCGCCCACGTCCTAGGGCTCCCGTCCATGTCTCATTCCTAAACACTGCCTTCAAAAAAAAAAAAAAAAAAAAAAAAACACTGCCTTCTCCGGTTAGGTCACAGGGTGAATTACCGGTTGTGAGGACCACAGGATTGGTCTCCTCTGTCGCTGGCCACACTAGGGCCCCAGGCGGGCTGCCCTTGTATTCTGCTGCCCCTATAGTGCAGAGAGGTGGGGTGGTGCTGGATCTAAGGAGTCTTGGAGCTGCGGCTGGGAGTGGAGGGGGGAGAAAGTCTTTGGGCCTCCCGGGAGGCCCCCAGGGCCCCTCTCATACCCAACACTATTTTCTGCTTGCTGGGCCACCAACCACACAACTGTATGTGCAGAGTGTGCGTGTGTGCGTGCATGTGTGTGAGTAGTAATTTGTCTACCTCTTCTGGAACTCTGGGGAGCTAAGGAAGACCATCAAGAAATCTCTTCGGCTTTCTGAGATAGGGTCTCACTATGTAGCCCAGGCTGGCCTCAAACTCACAGGGATCTTCCTGCCTCAGGCTCCTGAGTGTTGGGACGACAGGCATGTACCACCATGCCTGACTCAATGATGGAAATATTCTGTCTGTGTTGCCCAGTAGAGCAGCCACTAGCCACGTGAAATGTGGCACTTCAGATGTGGCTGGTGCGACTGAGGGACCGAACTTTCCCTCTCCATTTGAATCCGTGTACAGGTGACCACTGCTGAATGTCTAGGAGAGCCAGGCTCTGTGAGCTTTCTGAAAGCCTTCCCAGGAGGGCCATCATTGGGACCTCAGGTGGATAAACTCCACTCACCGCTGCTCCAGGGGCCCAGCACTAAGGACAGCTCTGGGCGGAAATTGGGCTCTTCGTTCCTTAACCCTCTGACTTTGGGCAAGTTGACAGTAAACGCTTAGACCTTCAGATTCAGCATCTGTGAAACATGGGGAACAACATGGTGGCCCACGCCTGTCATCCCAGCTACTCTGGAGGCTGAGGCAGGAGCATTGCAAGTTCAAGGCTAATCTGATTCTGTTTCAAAATAAAATTTTAAAAAACCAGGGGGTGTGGCTCAGTGGGAGAGCTCTTGCCTGGCACAGGGGAGCCCGGGTTCAGTCCCTGTACCAGAAAAACAAGCTGTGAGGGTTAGACTGGAGAATAGGTTGGCTGTGCCCCTCTGACCGGAGCAAATGCAAACAACAGGAAGGGTCATCTTCATCCTGGGAGGGTTCTGGCAGGGCAGACCACACCCAAGCACCTACCTCCTCACTTCTGAGATTCCTGGGCGTGGCCCAACCTCAGGAGTGCCTAGGCTGGGCCACCCTGGAGCTGGGACCTGTGCCCTCCTCTGCACTGCCCAGAGTGGCCAAGGTGAACTTGGGACGTGAACACGGAGACTCCAGCCTGACCTGCACCGAGAAGCGCGAGGGTCGGAGATCCGCCCACCCGGCCACACCCCGTCCTGCTCAGTGGTGCCAGCAGCCGGCTCAAGCTTCCCTCCCCCACAGAGCCTTGCCGGGCGTGACCTCGGGGTGCATTCCAGAATGAGGGCACAGCCCAGAATAGGGCCTGAGCCCCGCCACCCATCCAACCACATTAATCACACGCTCCCCAGGGGAGGGCAGGGGAGGGGCCAGGAGGAGGTCCTGGAAAAGGAAGGGGAAGCCCCAGAGAAACCCCACCCAGCCCTGCGGTCACCCCGTGTGGGTGCACACCCACAGCCCTGTCTGGGGAGCCCAAGCCCGCCGCCCCCCCCCACCCCCACCACTGCCTGCCTCAAACCCCTCCTGGGCAACTGTCAGGATCTGGATCACAGGGAGCTCAGGGGGAGACGCTGAAAAGAGGTTCAGGCGGCCTGGGAGGCAGAGGCTCCCAGAAGAGCCGAGGTTTGGAGGATGAGCAGGCACCAGGCTGACATCTCGCTCAGGAATCTAGACCGAAATACAGGTCACCTGGCCAGGTGCAAACAGCCCCGGGGTTGGGGTACATGGTCAGCTGACAGCAGGTATCGCCTGCTGGCTCCATGCTGCCCAGCTTAGAGCCCAGCTTAGAGAGAGTGTGTGTGTGTGTGTGTGTGTGTGTGTGTGTGTGTGTATGGGTCATACTTGGCCAAAGAGCACAGCACAGGCCTTCGGAATCTTGGCTCGGCCCCTCAGCAGCCATGTGGCCCTGGTGAGTCCCTCACCCTGTGTTAGGTGTCCCACCTATGAGTCGCCTCTGCCTCCTGCTGTTGCAATGGAGAAGACAGGGTGGTGTCCAGCGCCTGTTACGCCGCAAGCCCTCACCTGGACTGTGCTGTAAGGGGACCGGTGTGGGAGACACCGCCACGGGCTGTGAATTGCTGTCCCCTCACCAGCCAGGCCCCTCGGTTCTGCTATCTGGTCGCTCTGCCCAGGGGGTGACATCAGAGTGGAGCAGCTGGCCAGACAATGGAGCAGAGCGTCCCAGGAGGCCAGGGCCGCAGGGGAGGCGGAGGCTGGCAGAGGCCCAGCTGCCCTCCCCAGGGGCCGCACGGAGCTGGAGACAGCAGGGCTAGAACAGCTGGGGCGGGGATAAGTGGCTGGGGCGAGGGACCCCGTGTCTTGGGTGGACAGGGGGGCCTGGGGGCCTTGGAGAAGGGGCCTTGGGCACTGCAGCTCTACAGGCAGCCACTCACGTGGGGTCGAGCTGTTTCCTGGGGTTCCCAGCCTCACCTGGGCCACAGGGCTGAACTCCTAAGTGTCTGTGAAGTGCTGTACAGATGAGACCAAGGCCCACAGAGACCCTGTCTCAAAACATAATGACAACAAGATCTCACAATGATCCTCCTGTTTCAGCCTCCCGAGGGCTAGGATGACAGATGTGCACCCTCACTGCTCTTTTGGCAGGTGAGAGGGGCTGGCCTGGCCTGGGCTGGGCTGGGGTGGGCTGGGCTGGGCAAGGCCTGGCCTGGATTCCTATTTTGGGCCGTGGCCTGGGCCCCTGGGAGGGGTGTCCCTTGTGAGGGACACATGAGCTGGGAGTGTGCCAGACGCTGCCCAGGGCACAAGAGGCCAAGGCCCTGCTGCGGACTCTGAGTCACGGCTGGCAGAGCTCTGCCTGGCCACTCTGAACTGGACCCAGGACGCCATCAGTGGAACGGGGACAGGGTCCTCATGCACAGGGACCCTGAGGTGACCTGTCTGGTCCCCTGGGCCTACGTCCGGCCCTCCCTGCCTCAGTGGCTCAGTGGGCGGGACATCCTCCATGTCCCTCCACCACCCGGATATTCGGTCCCAGGGGCCGGACTTCTTTCCTGAAGGTCACCGGGGCGGATGACACTGATGGCCGCCCGCCACCCTCCCCGCTGCCGCCACGTGAATCACACCGGAAGAGCGTGCCGTGGATGCTGCGTGCGCGCTTTTAATTAGCAGCTTCCTCCTTACACCGAGGAAGCGTGGGGACGTGGGGCGCCCCGCCGCGGCCTTCCTGAGCTCTGGGGGTGCAGGGCGGGGCGAAGGGCTGAGAGGGGAGCTGGGGGGGCAGATACAGAGTTGACAGCGGGGTCCGAAGTCCTCTGCAGAGGGGCCGGGCAGCGGAGGCTGGAGACGCGCCGCCGAAGAAGCCACCGGAGGCTGCTCGCCCCTGCTCTCCCGGCGCACCTCCACCTCCCGCCAGGGCGCCGCTGCGCGCCACCGCCAGGTGGGAGCAGCGAGCAGTTTCCGCCTTCCGCCCGCGCCGGCCGCTCTGATTCCTCCATTACCTCCTGCAGGCCTGCCTTCCCTGCCTCCTTCCTCCTGTACCGATTCGGACCCAGGGGCCTCCACGGGCCTCAGGCCCACGCAAGCCCATCTCCCACCAGCTGGGCCTGCGTCCGTGGACCTCAGGGATCAGGGCTCCGCGCCTGCGCGCGAGGAGCTGGGCAGTGACAGCTCTCGGTCGTCTCCTCCCCGGTTCCCCCAGGAAGTATTTATTCCCAGGGCAGCGTGTGTGGGTGGGATGGTGCCCAAGACCCCTCACACCGTGGACCTCCCAGTGGTCGGGACGCTGTGGGGATCGTGGCCCTCCCATGAGCCAAGTCCCTCTGCAACCCAGGTCCCTCAACTACCTGCCGGCCGTGTCCTGAGCCCAGGCGGATGCCGGGGAGGTGGAGGCCTGCTCATCAGGAATACCCTCAAGGCTAGTGACTTCTCCTCTGTCCCCTTCAGCTAAAAAAGAAACACAGACCCTCTACCCCAAAGAGGAGAGATGGCCCTCAGCCCCTTGGTGGCTCTCCCCTGGCCTGTGGACCATGGTCTCCGTGGCCCGTGGCTGTCTCCTCTGATCTTGCCTGGTGTGTGTGGCCCCAGGGGCCGTGGGGTGGGGGAGGTGGGAGGGGTGGGGACAGGTGGCGGCTCAGTGCAGGCCTGGGAACTCCTTGAGGACGTCACAGGTCTTCTTGTGCAAGACCTCTCGGAGCTTCCTGACCCGCCGGGCGCTAGACAGGCCCACGAAGCTGTCGGGCCGCAGCATGGCCACACCGCCCTCCACCTCGCCCATGATGATGAGTGGCATGTCACCTGCCGTCACGTTGGGGCACGGGCAGGCCCAGTCGACGTGCACCAGAGTGACCTCCAGCGGCTCCTGGCCCAGGAACTTGAGTCCCATCTGCTCGTCCTTGAGGACTTCGTCCACAGTCACCAGGGCGCGGCCTGTGTCGGCCTCCTCGGTCAGCTCCGAGACCCGGCCCAGGATGACGAAGTCGCTGCGGCAGAAGCTGGTCACAAGTTTCTGCCGCGGCTTGCACGCGGGGCAGCGCTGGTGGGCGCGGGGGAAGGGGCAGGACTCCTCGCAGGCCTCGCGGCTCTCGAAGTTGTTGCCGTTGCCCTCACAGCCCCCGTACACGAAGGACTGGCACTGGCCTGTCTGGCTGTTGTAGGCCCAGCGTGGCACATAGGCCTTGCAGGGGCCCTGCAGGGCCGGCAGGCTGCACACGGCCAGCGGGCCACGCATGCAGGCCAGCACGCACGCCTCATAAGTCTCAAAGTGGTTCCGGTTGCGGTGGCAGTGGCCGAAGGTGAAAGTGAGGCAGTTGTTGGCCTGGGCGTCGAAGTGCCAGCGCGTCTGCTCCTCGCCGCAGTCCTCGCTGTCGGGTGGCTTCAGGCATTCGGCCGCCGGGAAGGCCGTGGCGTTGGGGCTGCTCTCGGAGGGGGCCTCCCCCAGGCCGCCCTTGACCACCGACAGCGGGAAGTCGGCGCGAAGGACTCCAGCGGTGTTCTGGGCCGTGCAGGTGTAGATGCCGGCATCCTGTGGCTGCGCATTGTAGATGACCAGCTGCGCAATGTTGGTGACCACCACGTTGCCACGGACATCGTTGGGCCGCATGACCACGTTCTCCCGGTCCTCCAGCTGCTTCTCCCAGGTAATCTCCGGCCGCGGCCGCCCTGCCACGTCACACAGGAAGCTCACTGTCTCCCCCACGGTCACCGACTGGTGTGCTGGGTGGTTGAGCAGTGCAGGGGCTGCCAGGTCCAGCCCGGGAGTCTCTGGGGAGGCCGTGGTGGGGTGCACTGTGGTCTCGGGCAGTGGGGGGCTGGTGTTGGGCCAGGTGAAGTGGTAGCGGCAGGTGACAACGGCCAGCGTGATCCCCTTGGAGCAGGCCTCGGCATCCATGTAGCAGCGGTTGTAGTAGGTGAGGCCGTCCGAGGCGCAGGTGAAGCTGGGCTCCTTCTCACAGCGGTCTTTGCACTTGCACACGGGCTGTCCGTCCCAGATGTCACACTCGGAGCCCTGCTGCACGCATGTGAAGCGGTCGCACGTGGCCTCCTTGGGCATGCCCACTGGCCCCTTCCTGCCCCGCACATCCATGTAGCGGGCTGCTACGCAGCTCCTGGTCCCACACACATTGGGGCAGCACTTCTCGTAGGTCTCACATTCCTGAAAGAGCCATGGGAAGAGAGCTCTGACCATGGGGAGGGTGGAGGGACAGTGGCCTGCCCTGTCCCCGGGCTGGCCGGGAGGGGACCTGCATGTTGAGCAGTGCAGAGCCTCTCTATGACCCGCCCTGTCACCTGTCCATTGCTGTCATCAGAGCCCAGGTCGGACAACTTTACAGATGATACTGAACCCCAGGTAGCTTAAGTGACTTACCCAAGGTCATATGGCTACACAGACCTCTAAGGGGACTTTGGATGTTTTTTGTTGGTTTGTTTTTAAACCTTTTTTGGGGGGTATCAGGAATCGAACTCAGGACCTTGCACTTGCCAGGCAGGCACTTGTGCCACTGAGCTACATTCTCAGCCATACTTGTTTGCTTCTTGAGACAGGATCTCGTTATGTATAGTTCAGGCTGGCCTTGAAGTCACTATGTAGCCCAGGCTGGCCTCGACTCAGAGCCATCCTCCTGTCTCAGCCTCCTGAGTGCTGGGGTTACAGGCATGCGCCACCACACCTGGCTGTGAGAGGCGATGTTTTCTTACCCCCAATTTACAGATAAGAATATGCCATAGCAGAGGGTGACACCCATGTCACACAAGGCGTGGCAGACAAAAGCTTCAGACTCCCAGAAGGGGTTCTGAAGTCCTACTCGGAGTTCCCCCCATGAGATCCAGGCTTCCAGAGG